>JAHDVE020009568.1:0-74605 GCA_022606495.2 Halesus radiatus | reverse complement strand
AACTGTTAATTCATGGTGGAATTCCATTATAATTATTAAATAAAAGACAATTTTTTAAATTACATTTTATTTCGTGCGTGATCGGTTTCAGCCTGTGACGGCTATCTTCAGACTGGTACATTTAATTGTCAAGCTATGGGTTATATACGATTCTGGGTATTATAAGTAAGAAATCATTATTTTACATAGATTACATTATTCAGTGTTGTTATACCATGATTTTATGAAACACAATACCCCAATTAAGGTATTTGTATGAAAAAAATTCATCAATCTGACTTTCTTCTGGAGTTACTTCCTCATTACTGAGGATCGTGACCCCCACTCTAATTTTCCTGGTGTACAAGGCTCCTCGACTCCTCGCGATTCTGTACTGTATGGAGAGCCAAGGACACCGGCGTTCCGGACACCTGCGAACTTCAGTCACTTGAATGCATCGGTGACATTCCTCTCCTGCCTCCCACTTTGCCAGTGACCACGAGCTTCTCCAGGTTGGAGTTTTCGGTTCGGCGATCAACTTGTCCGCAGAATCTGAGAATATGCTATAGGCAGACAGTTGACAGCCTATTGTGGATGCCAAGCTCTTCAAGAGTTGATATATTTATGCCCCTGGCTGTCTATGGAATCTTGAGCATTTTCCTCTAGCACCACATTTCGAGTGACCATATTTCCTCATTGTAATCTTGGTAGTCTTCATTATGCTCCTGTAAGTCCATATCGTTTGTATTAATTAATTAATTAATTAATTAATCAGTCTATATTATAAATAATCTCTTTTTGGAAACATTTGCTCAATTGCAACAGGTTGAAATGAAAATATGGACTAGAGTTGCTTATTCAGTGAACAATTCAATAACGAACAATTCATTCAACTAAAAATGTTCGCACCGTGGTAGGAAACGGTATAGAATAGTCCAGACATGTGGATATGCGGGAAGAGGGAGGTGGGCTGTGGGTTCATCGTCTTCCCTCCTCCTCTCCATCTACACGCCTCCCTCGACGATTTTTTGAATATTTCATTACTTGCACCGATCAGACTCTGTCTATTTTCAGAAGCTGACCAACACGAGAAAATTTATAGTGTTCTTTTGCAAATTTTAACACGAACCCTCTACCTCCTCTATTTAAAATAAAATTCACTGCTTCAAGATTTGGTTTTCATTTTTATTTTTTACTATTTATTAAATACAAATTAGGTCCAGATTAAAAATCACCGCAGCAGGTTTTTGGTGCATTTCTGACACTGCGCGCCCGCGCTGATAAATCAGAACAAATTTTCACATACGCAAAAAGGACACAGAATATTCATAATGGTACGAATTGAATTCCAGACTCTTTTGCGTATGAGGCGATTTTACCATTTCTACTATTCGCGTCTTCACGACGATTAACATAGGAATAAAATGTATCAATATGCAATCATTTTCATCTTAATATCTTCATATTATGTGTATTACTTGTACCGGCCAGAAACACAAGATTACCGTTACCGTTCTATTGCAACAATGCTGCAACGGTCGCACAATTTCAAGCTATCCACCGACTAAAATTCCAATGAAATCACGAGCTCCTTATGCAGGTGGCGACAAGGTTGAGATTCTCGCTTAACATCGGACGCACATTTCGATTTACGCAAAAAAACCATCTACAAAACCCGTGTTTTATTCTATTCTAGCTCAGACATAATAATTAAAACATATTACGGTCGTATTCTACAAACCTTAATTTACCACAATGAACAATACGAAAATATCGAAAAGTAGGAGTTAAACATTTTTTTTAATATTTGATACTTTATTTTTTTCTAGGCTTATAAAAAGACACACCAAAAAAGTGCACTGTTAAAAGAAAGGCTAAGGTGTGTCCTACTTGCAGTATTTAATTAAATCGTCTATGATATTTCTAAGCCATCAAATTCTCAAACCGAAAACAAACTTCCAATAGAAGTAATGCAAAATCGTTAGCAGTCTGTTACATAAAATTGAAAACCTTGGTTGTATACGCAAATATCACGGATATACAGAATTTATCGCTGTTAGATTACAAAAATGTACCCACAAACTCATTTATCTACTCTGATATACTCACTGGGGATGTTATTCTGTAAATTTATTATTTACTACTAAATATTATACATATATTTCTACATATTATAATGAGGTATTTACAATTTAAATATACAATGTATAGAAATGTTACAAAGCATTTCAATTTGAAATATTATTAACTTCATTGAATATTAATGATTTTTTTTCACTTTCATTTGTTCAAATTTTTATATACCTTCAATAGACGCAAATTTTTGCTTTTTTATTTACAGATATTCTTGAAATTAATATTTTTATTATACACGCGTCAGGACCTAAAGCCTGGAAGGAACTGCCGCATGACTTAAGAATTATCAAAGACTCAACAGAATTCAGAACTAAACTTAAAACTCATCTTTTCAGACAATCGATATATTGAAGAAATTCACCCGTAAATTGCATAGCTAGACTAGCCGGTCGGTGCTCACCTAAAGTCACTTATAGAAAAAGTTTAAAAAAATCACATCGGTGCGCAAATGCGTTCACAGCCCGCAACACTGTAAATAACTAAAACTGTAAAAAATAAATAAAAAATGGTAATATCCATTAGAAGCTTCTTACACTTTTTAGGGTAATTTTATTAACATTTTCCAGTCCTAAAAATTAAAAATATTTCAAATAAATGCCAACTCTTCTTGTGCCACCAATCTTCTAATAAATGTAACATCAATAGAAAAATAGGAAAGGAGGATAAAATAGCAACCATAAAAATATCATCTCCATACTTTAATTTTCTAATAAAGCTGTGTTCATGTGAAGCGACCTGCCAGCTACAGGTAAGTATGTTTTTCTGTATCTGTTTGTACATAATTGGATAAAGAATAGGAAGTAAGATTTGTACAGCGGCCTTGAGGTGATTTTTCACAAAAACGGCGCTGTACAAGTAATCCAATTATTATTATTATTATTACTATTACGATCATAAGGGCTCTTTATTGGTTACATATTTTACAAATTGTTTATGACAATTTTTTTTTAAATCGATTTTTTTTTTATTGAAACAAAATAGTACATTTGTCACAGTGAATAACAATTTCCAGAAAATAAATTTACAAAGTAGGTACCTATGATTTATAGATGTATTTACCGGGTGATATGTGTAGTATATAAGTGCGTGTGTATATGTGAATGTGTTTGTAGGTGTGAGAAGTGGTGATCCAAATATTATAGAAGTGATGCCATATGTATGCTCCCTTTAAATGTAGCCGGCGAATCGGAAAAAATAAAATCAATGTTTGATTATTTAGGATAATATTATTGAAGGAATGAAGAGTACGGTTAATTGGTGAATTTGCAGCTGTATTTGTTTTGTAACTATGCCTGTGGAATAGTGCTGTATGGCGGGTACGCCTCAAAGGTATGTTAAAATTATTTAGGGACAGAAGCTCGGTACAGCCGATATTATTATTTAGAATTCTATTAAGAAATGTTAAATCAGTTACTGTTTTACCATGTAAAGGCCGAAAGTATTAATGATTAAAAAATTAAGTCAAATATAGACAAAATACACAACATGAAATGAGATAAACAAGAGCAACTAATACATAAACTTACATTTTATACTTCACAAATGTGCGTGTTAAAAATATTTTGAAAATAAAGTGTTAGCTTGACATTTGATAATGACGCCAAGCACAGCGTTTGTTTCGTACATTTGACATATGTCGTTTCTCGATGAGTGAAAAAACAAGACAAAACGTAGCTTATAATTATTAAATTAGTTGGGTCTCTTCAGTATTATTTAAAACATACATGTTTTGACATTCAATATTTGAATCGTGTAAAACATATCGTAAACTAATATGATGACCTTTGAGATTTCGGTGAAGTTTGTTTACCCCGTTGATACTTTTTATAACTAGTCTTCCTCTGAGGGAACTTAATCCACAAAAATCGATAACCTAAATTGATCGTAATTTCGAGGGGAAGAGCGAATTTGTGCGAAACGGTCGTTAGGGTTACACCAAGCACATCAATGAAAGGCTTGTTGAGAAGATTGCACACACGATTGACACTGGTATATTCAAGAACGAACTAGTGAGCATTAAAGAGTTTTCTTAGAGTCACAGGCTATTCTATTCATGAAGCCAAGAAGTTTTAGTGAATTATTGGATTTTGAACTCAAGACTTCCTGTCTACAAGTAAGTTGTACTATTTGAAGTTAAAAGGCCTGTCTATCCACTTCAACGGCCAAATTACGCATTACGTTTTGTCGGTTGGGTGGTTAGTTTACGATGTTTGCCATTGCGGGCACGTAGCACGAATATAAGGTGTTATGATGTGGAAAAATCCCGAGCCAGAGTTATATCCGTATACTTCTTTACGGCCGGTGACTGTACAAGTCTTTTATGGCAGTGCGGACGTGACATGCCTTTGAACTGGCACGATTATTTGGGGGTGTACTGTACTGAACTTGCGAGCATATAAGGCAAGGAAAACTGAGTAAGAACCTGTTTTATTTTAAATTGAATTTATTATTAATGTTTTTCTTTTTGTGTAACCATTATCGATTTGATGAACTCCGTGGCGGAGCCGTAAGATTCTTGAATCCGTATCTTGAAGTCCAAGTTAAAAACCAGCGTGCGCAAATCAATTATGTATATGTATTTCATGTACATGGTGTCTGGTTACTCGTGGTATAAGCGGGAAACTTGTGAATCTAAATTAAAATTCGAAAAGGTTTTATGGTATATAATTTTTTATTTATTTTAGCTTTCGTTTTCGAGTAAATTGAGTCCGAAAATCAATTTTTTAGGTCAAATTTGATAGACAATTTTTTTTATTATTGCGTATTAGTATAGATTCGGTTCTAAACATTACTCTTATAGTTGCATAAAACTCGGAAAAGGCAAAAAAAATAAAAACAATCGAAAAATTCATATAAAAAAAACATTTTGAGTTCTCTGTTTGACGTGGATTAACCAGTAGTTTCCGGACACCGTGTATATATAGAAGTGTATAAAGTGGCGTATAGTACAGTTTTTAATGCTGCGTAAGACAATACGTAATTAGAATTATTCATACTTAGTACGATTGTTGCATAGAGCAATTCGTACTTGGTACAATTTAGACTTATTGTTTTTTTAGAAATTTTCTGTAAATCATACTTAATAATGTTATTATTAAGTTCTGCAAGTATTTTACTTTTTATTATTGTGACGGCTGTTTCGACATTCAATGTCATTTTTAAACTGAACTTGAACGCCAAAACAGCTGTCACAATAATATAAAGTAAAAACTTCGCAGAATTCAATGACAACATTATTAAATTTGATTTTCATTCAATTTAAAAAAATAAATAAATGGAGTTCTGTGAATTAAACATAAAAAGAATTAATAATTTCGACATTGTTCTTTAATTTTACATATAGTACAATTAGTACTTTGCATTTCGTACCTGGTACCATTTACACTTAGTATATTTAGCACTTCATACAATTCGTATATAGTACAGTTCGTACTTGGTATAATTTGTACTTATTACAATTCATACTTGGTACACAATTCATAATTATTACGATTCGTACTTGGTACAAAATTCGTACTTATTACAATTCGTACTTATTACATTTCGTACTTGGTACACAATTCGTACTTATTACAATTCGTACTTGGTACACAATTCGTACTTATTACAATTCGTACTTATTACATTTCGTACTTGGTACACAATTCGTACTTATTACAATTCGTACTTGGTACAAAATTCGTACTTAATTACAATTCGTACTTGGTATACAATTCGTATTTATTACAATTCGTATTTGGTACACAATTCATGTTTAGTCGTTGTTCAATATAAGAAAAAAACATATTAATGGAAGAAATATGAATATTCATAGGCAATATTCAACAGTGAATTTGAGTTCATTTATTTAAATTGATTTAAAAATCAATACTCACCTTCACTGAACGATACCTGTTAGAATGACATGTTCTGACGGGTATCGTTCAGTACGAATGTCGTCACGTGCACCTCTGCCTGCTTCCTCTAGGATTCTGGCCATAGGGGGCGTTTAAAGATTCATATTTTGAACATTAATTTAACCATGAAGAAGACCTTTAAAAAAATACGTATACGAGCAAATTATAAATTCGAACATTGATAAAAAAAAATATATAAAAATACTCAATTTGCTTATTGTAAATAATGGTATTATGATAATGTTAATATTCAATACTATTATTATTCTTCGATTTAAAGTTTCTAAAAAAGTTACAAAATATCATTACTTATGTCCAATTATGGTTTACTATGAATAGAAAATGAAATTATATACGGTAAAGCTCTTCCTTGTTTTAAAATTTGATGTTCTAACCTCAAAACCGAAAGGTCATTGATTTGGAGCGTTTTTGCGGGCATTGAAAAATTGGTCCTGAGAAAATTCCAGTTTTAACTATGAAAATTAAATATAAAAAAAACTATTATTTAAGAAAAGTGATATCTTCATTATTGATTTAAAAATATTATAAATTTGACTGAAGTTTCTTAATAGTCCCTTAATGAGTTTCGTAGATAACCTATGAGAGTGGACTTCGTTGCACGAATTATTTTAAAAAATAAAATAAAAACACATTTGTATTCTTTGAAAATGTTGAAGGAAAAGAGGCGTGACCATCCCGATGATTTTTGAGCTCGAAATTAAAAAAAGTCGCTCCTAGTTTTCGGATACCGTGTTGTTATAATATAAAAAAATATATTTTACGTATAAGCACACAAGAGTACCCAACTGTCTATGGCATCCACAGTTGGGGTATGTTGTGAGGCTGAAGGTATTAGAGGAGGGAAGGACATGGGAGAGAGGGAGGTTGGGAAGTACCTGGCTATTTAGACCTGGTCACCAAATACGGCTAAAGCCGACGTAACTCAACGGTAGAGCATCTGACCGGCAATTAGAAGGGTGCAGGTTCGAGTCCTGTCGGCGACATTTATCTTTTCTCGGAAGGTTTTTTCAATTTGGATGAGTGTTTCAGGCTAATAATTATTGTTTATAAAAATAATAAAATTAAATTTACTTTCACAGGCAGGGATTTGAACCCGCGACTTTCGGATACGTAGTCACGGATCGTAACCACTCAACCACGGAGACCGTCGTACTTAGTGCAATTGAGAGATTTCATTTAAAAAATACAGTTAATTTTTTTAAAGTTAACCTTTAAGCCAAAGCTACGCTTAGTAGCACTGGTGATATCCATATTTAACTTTTAAATAAAATTTTATCGTTATATTCTGTGAAAAGTTTTGTAAGAAAGCAATGCTAATAGTCTTTCCACAGGACTGGTTTGCCCAAAACTAAAAAACGCCGTGGCGTGGAAAGGTTCGACCGGTCGTCCTTTCCTTTAGTCAAGCCTGCCAACAAAAAAGAGTCTTAGATTAAATTTACTTGAACAATTAGAAATTAATAAACTAACTAATGATCACATTAATTAATAAAATAAGGAAAATCATATATTCACCGCTTTTCAGAATATTCACATTATCAAAACAATATAACACATTAAAATAAATTAATAAAGAAAACATTGTCAGTTAAATACGGGGAAGCACGTTATTAATGTAAAAACCTGACAGAATAGATAATTTTATAAATTTTCTAACTAAATCGGTTTTACCGATAATAAATCATTATTTTAAAAATCCCGTCCAAATTACAATGGGATGGGAGTGAATAAAATCACATAAATAATTCGTCACGATGTGGATTAACCGCAATTTCTAAATGACCTTAAACACCGAAACAGATGTCACAATAATAAAATCTAAAAATACTTGCAGAACTTAATAATAATATTATTAAATTTGATTTACAATAAATGGTAAATACAAAAACAATTAATGCACTAACTTTAAGAAAGGACGACCGAATAATGGTTGAGCCTTTCGAGGCCATGGCTTTTTTAGTATCGGGCAAACAGGTCGTGTGGAAGGCCTATAAGTGCCAAAAAGAAACCTCCCTAAAAAGCCATTAACTTTTTTGTTTGAACTCAAAACAGCCTAAAATCTGGCTGCAAATTAGCGAATCTACGGATATTTATTATAATTAATCTCACCACCCCCCCTCTCCCTCCCTCCCCCAAACTGCTAAGATAAAGACAGGAGAATGAAAAACACAATTTAAATTCATGAATAATTATTACAATTTTATCTACGGAGTTGTTTTAAATATTCATGAGAGTTTTACGTAAATTAGTACGCGAAAATTCGCAGACTTTTGTCTTGAAATATTTTTTAAAATGCCCGCTTTGAGGCGATCCAGTGTGAACAAAATCGCGCACTCCTTCACGTCTTTGTCCAAACGGAGAGATTTCGACGGTGCTGTGTTCCTTGGCGAGTGATCGTCAGTTCATCTGGCCGATAGTGGAGAGTCATATGGAGCTACTGAAATATATGGAACTGCGAGTAGGAAGTTGCGAGTGGGTAAACAATTATTAAAACAAACCGAAATGTCAGCCGTTTTAGACAATGCGACAGCAGCGGAGCGTGGTGACTGTTGGCGAAGACTCGCGAAAGTAGCGCCACCGTAATGCCGAAAACCGGCAACTAGATAATTTTACCGCTGAAATCGCGCGTTCGTTGCGATCACAATCGAACATGTTCTCCAACCGTCTGGAGCCAGTAAGACTATGGTATCCCCAATTGGGGAATGTTGTGAGGCTAAAGGTATTGAGGTTGTTCATCCAAAGGGGTAAAAGTATGTTGTCCATCGGTGGTTAATAATATTTTTTTCTGCAGCACGTATGCAATCAACTATCATTCTGACTCACTACCCAAACAACGAGTTTTTTTTACAGTTATTATTCTCAGGAGTGTATTCTTATTTCATTTTTTATTTAAGAAATATGAAGTAACAAAACATGTGAAGTAACAAAACATGTGAAGTAACAAAACATGTGAAGTAACAAAACATGTGAAGTAACAAAACATGTGAAGTTACAAAACATGTGAAGTAACAAAACATGTGAAGTAACAAAACATGTGAAGTAACAAAACATGTGAAGTAACAAAACACAAAGTAATTGCTTGCTACGAAAACGTCTCACTATTCAATAAAAAATTAAAATCTGCGCAGGTAATTATTATTACGCGTGACAGCTGTTTCGCCTTCCGAACGCATTATCAAAGGTGTTCGTTTCAATGCAACTTTTAAAAAATATATTTTTTTAATATGAATACTGCACAAGAGTCCCAACTGGTTCCAACTGCTCCCAACCGTCTGGTTATAGTGAATATTGTAAGGCTGAAGGTATTGGGAGGAGGGGGGGGGGGGGAGGGGGAGATGGGAAAGAGGAAGGTGGGGAACTACCTGGCTATTCAGATCTCGTCATCAAACACGGCTATAAGCCATTTCAAGCAACGTTTCAATTCTGAATGGTGGTCATTCACAAGGGCGATACTGAGAGTATCTACCACACTGTAGCGTGCGCAAATATACCATATATTATTTTTAAATCAATTAATTGTGAAACAGCACAAATTAATTAAATAAAAATTACTTGCGCACGCCGAGATTTGAACCCGCGACCTTCGGATTCGTAGTCGAGAGCCTTACCCCTCGACCATAGAGGCCGTCAAACTTGTATACGATAAAATAAAAACAATGAAAAATCATTAAAGGGTTTTTTATAACGAAAATAAAATTAGTTTCTCCATATCTTCAAAGATGACGAAGTTTCAAAGTGAACTTGGGTAAAAAAAATTAGATACAATTCACAATTCGAATCATAACGGATATTGCCGCGACTGTGATATCTATGGCCGTGCCAGTTATTTTAAAATTTAAACAAAATAGCGGATGAATATCAGAATCACGGAACACTTAAGATGTTTAAATTACAATAATTTTTCAGTGTTCGCCAATCATCTCATTTCAACCGATCATATATTTAATAATGATAAAGGCGTTCAAATTCTTCACCGTAATAATACAGGCAAAAAAATTAGAAGCACTGGAAATCAGATAATTCATGTTTATTGAATAAACAAGGAAATTAATCACATAGTCCTCTTTTAGATATTTTTCCAGTGAATCGCTTCGTCCTTCCAAAAAACACCTTACTTACCCCTTCCCTTTGGTCGGCTCCCACTCCAACACTTAAATATTCATGTTAGTTTTAATATATTCCTGGCGAGGAAAGGGTACTTCCGAAACCGGTCGAGATAATTATATTAAATTGAAGTGGTTCAAAACATATTATTTTGTTTGTATTACATATTAGGTTATTCAATCTATACGTGGGTAATTGTAAGCAAGAATTGGAAGAGGTGGGCTTGGGCGCGAAAATAAGTAATCTGCAAGTATTATAGTAAATTGCTAACAGTATGGAAGATCTACAGTCCCTTGTATCTAGGATGAACCATGTATGTATGAAGAATGAGCTAATGATGAATGTAAGTAAGTCTAAAGTCATGGTGTTTGAAAGAGAGAGTACGAAAACAGTGTGCAATATATTTGTGAATGATGAATGAAGTTTATGTGTTTGGGAAGTATGTTTACGAGAGATGGAAAGACTGATAGGGATATTGAAAGAAGGGTGAATGCAGGAAACTCCATTAATAGAGGAATAAACGCGGTTGGCGCTAACAAAAAGTTGAACAAAGAAACGAAGCTAGAATTCTACAATGGAGTGCTGATACCAACCCTGATGTATGGCAGTGAGGCATGTAACTGGCAGAAGAAAGATGAAAGTAGATGGAATGCCGTAGAACTGAGATGAGGCGAATGTGCGAAAAATGTTTGAAAAATGCTGATGTAAGCGTAATGAGCAAGATGAAGAAAGGGACGGTTAGATGGTTCGGATATGTAGAGCGAATAAACGAAAAAATGAGTCTAAGGAGAATATATGACACGAATGTGAATAAATAAAAATAAATAATATACTCCTCATGCGTACTAGATATTTACTAAACCTTTAATTAAAAAACTATATCATTAAGTTTAGGTGAGTATTTTAGCCTCAAATCCAAAATTAAGTTTTGTATGAACAGGCCGCACAACCGTTCCTCTTAACATGTTTCTCTCAACTCACCGAACTCAAGAGCCAGTTCTGTTTATTGGCGTAGTAATAATTTGAAAAGGGTAAATGTTTTTTCCTTTCCACAATTCATACAAAACGACAAAATTCAAAAGCTTGCAACAAAAGCCAGTCTCAATTTTTCAAATTTCGAAATTTGGTATTCCGAACCCGTTCGTGTGACAATCAATACACCAACTTTGGTCGTATATTTAAAAATTTGTCATCCATTAATTGTATTAACGCTTAAATTCTAACGCCGGCTTGGGGAGGGGAAGAGGATGGGAAGGCGTGTTCTGAATAACGTCCATTCTTTTGGACTAAATAGGGGAGAATTCCCCCCGTCGAAGAACACAAAAAATGTTCTGCCTTCTAAAGAATTGCCAGACAATTTTTTTAATGCGGGGAGCAACACTGATCAAATTACGACCCGAAGATTTTCTTTTAATTTTGTTTTATTTTTCCTGTTTTTGTTTTTAGTTACTTATTGTTAATTTTTACAAACGGGTCGTATTTAATCTTTCTTGTTTCATAATTATGTTTAAAACTTGTGTTTTTCTTTATATAATTAAAATATAGTTACTATGATAACGTAACTATAAATTACCGGTAAGTGGCTGAGTTGGAGTCGCGTATGAATTGCACCTAGGCATCGTGTGTTCAGTTCTTCGGCTAGCTAAGTCCTTCATCACGACACAAGCCACATTTTCCGCTTATTGTGATGGCAGTAGAAGATTTTTAAATATTGTCAATCAGACGAACCGAACCTTTGCGCAGAATTAAGAAAGTTTTTCAAGTATTTGGGAGCTCCCGGACAGAGGTAACTTCCAAAGTCAATTGTTGAACGTACTTGAAATTTGTATAAGATTAGCTGGTCACTATTGCAAAATCTGATAGCCCTATACAAGATGTTCAGTTTCTTGGTAGTCAGATTTACTCAGGCTTCTATAGTACCCCGATGTTTGAGGCGGTCTGAAATACCTACACCAAAAATTTCAATGGAGTGTTTATTATTGAGGGTGGTCCCATCAAATTATATTAGACAATTATTGAAAACCTTTTTTGGTGTTGATGCTGTGGCAATTTCACCAGTAATTAAAATGCGGTTTTGCGGGAAGATAAATAATTGAAATAGTCTTCGTCGGCGAAATTTGAAAAATAATCACTTGTGTAAACGCAGGAAGGAACAGGGAGCCAGAATGACGGGAACACAATACTTGGCAGCAACACTAAACATAATTCCCGACCAAATTAAACAAGTTGGTAAATACCCACAATCAGCAAAAAAACATGTGTTTGGTGTGCCCCAGGGCTCGCTTCTCGGACCACTCTTATTTAATATTTACATAAATGACATTTATGTATGTTTTCAAAATAGTTACTTCGTGTAGATGACATGAAAATTTTTAAATCAATTCAATTCGAATCGGATTATACGGAATTACAGAACGATCTCTTTGTGCGTATACTGTGAAGTAAAATAAATTTCAATGTATAACATATGAATAAACCAAAATAATTTACGACATTATGAATTAATTGTAATATTATCTCAGGGGGTGTGTCAACTCGAAAATGATTGACAAAGATTAATATGTTGCATTATTTGAATAACCAATTGTAACAAGGTAATTTATAAAATAATGGGAGCCAAGTCAAATATCGTGAAAATTTTAGGTAAAGGGTAAACCAGAGTTATAATATAAAATTAAATTATGATCACAGAAATCGATGAAGAAGTTGCCGTACAAATCGGTCGTTTGGATCCATAGACCAGGAGCGCAATTCCCGTTCTTTTAAAGGAAGATTCCTTATCCTTTTCCTTAGGCTTAAAAACTTTTTGCTGAACTGCGATTTTGATTCTCTCAGGTGACAGCTGTCAGCTGACATTCATTAAAAAAAATTCAATGTGTGCATACTTTTAAATTTTACAAGAGAAAAATTGAATATCAAGTAGGTTACTAATTAATTTAAACATGATAAAATAGTTGACAGACAATTCACGGCAGGCGCGACGTAAAAAAGAGTCGTTACGGCCGGCCGAGTCCAATGGATCTGATTGTGAAGGCGGTGGACTCACTCCGAGTTTGCAAATCCGGATTCACTCATTCCGAACAAGGAACGGCAATGGTTTTTGATTGGAGCCAGAAACGAAAGGCGTCCCTATTCAACAGTGTAATATGAACGATTTTACTTTGGGACCGAAAGGATCGAAGACCGAGTCCGAGGAATCGAATCCTTGTTGTTAAACTCGGAATTGGAACTAAGTTCGTAAAATAAGTGAAATGACCCACCCCTTCGGTCGGCATAGATTAACCACGATGGAAAATGTCGCTTTTAGAACTAGGGACAAAAAGAGGTCATTACTATCTAGTGAGGTAGGTACATTTTCACTTAAAAATAAAATGAAAATGGATTATATTATAATATAATTGTTTTTAAAAGATTCAGATCAAAATCTTGTGTCACTTTAAGATATTTCATCAATTTGTGTATTGAAATACTTTCTTGACAATCTATTTAGGATCTTTTTACTATGTCTCGCCGGAATTCCGCAGTTAATCAACAATTCTTTAACCCTAAGCAATAACGTAAGGAATCTTCCTTAAAAATAACGGGAATAGCGCCCCTGGTCCCTGCAGCAATGTCAACCGAAGTCTGACGTGTTTCTTTCTCCGCTGTCTGTCAAACGACTCTTCATCCTTTGTTTCGATTATAGCTGTAACTCACTGGTATTATGCGTATCCGTAGCATAGTAACTGGGATGTTAAGAGGTTTTTAATCCGTTACAATCTCACGTCACATTTTCGTTATTTTTCTTATTATTATTAGTCACACATCCTCATTAGTTAAGAAGGATTCTCACCCCAGAAAAAAATAACTAGATATTGTATGGACATACGTAATGGGTACTTTAACAAAGTAAATTGAAAAATATTTCCATTGAAATAATTAATATTTTCCGGTTTTCTGTAGTGGTGCACCCCTCCTAATGGGGCGGCTTGTCCTGTAAAACAATAATTATTTAAATTAGATCCCTTCCCCTTTATCTCACATCTACACGGCGATTAGGAGCGACCAAGTCGAACGGGCGCTGAAAGGGGAAATTTCTGCGCGTTCTCTCTTGCATATTTCTGCATAGTAATTTTCTTGCATAAAGAAAATTTAATGGTATAAAAATTCGGGGACGCCGTAGGAAGACATGTCACGATCAACAGAATTAAATACTCGGATAATCAGTCGAACGATGTCAAGAGTCAGAAAAACAGAAGAGCATGTCGGAGACGATGTGTGAATATCAATGAACCGAGGAGTATATAATACACCAATACAGAGTTGCGTAGCAGTCTATCCTCTCTGCCTACACCTGCGGGGAAATGGCGTGATAGTTAGTTTGTATTAGTTCTGTTGGTATTAGAAACAAAAAGGTGAAAAAAAAAACAATTCTGGGAGTGGTGAAAAAATTTATGAAGGGGTTCCACTTCTTAAAATTCGCAGGAAATCACGCACTCCTTATGCAGTTGACGAAAAGGTACAAAATCCCCTTTAACACAGCCCGTATGTTTTATTATGTTTTGTAAAGCTCAGCCAAAAATATTAAAATGTTTTTGGGTCACATTCTAAAAAAACTTAATTTGCTACAATGATCCATATGACAATATCCGAAAAAAGAGGTTCTTAATTAAGGGATTATTCACTTAAAACCTTGTTATACGTCTAATACTTTATTTTTTTCTAGGCATTTTTATAAGCCTAAAATATCCGGTAAAACTTGTTGTATTCTACTCGCAGTATTAAATTAAATCATCTGCTATCAAATTTTTAAAACATAAAAATAATTTATTTTTTATAACTTATTGAAGTTTGTAAATCTCATTGTAATATTTAATCATTGAAGAAGATAATATTAACATATCCCAAATGAACCACGAAACCGAAAAAACAACAGAAATTAAAAAGATTTCAGTCGCATCTGGGACTCGAACCCAGGACCTCTACCTATCCGGGGTAACGTCAATAGATGTATCATATAAATAAAATCGGGTAGGTATATCTGAGACTCTGTTCCGATTGCAATTGAGTTCGGGATGAAACTTTGCAATCATCATAAGGATAGCAGCCAATAATATGGGATTTATAAAAATGGAGGATAATATTAACAGGTCTTGAACTTGAAGTATGATATCGGTGTAAATTGAACTGGTCTCATTAGCTAAGTTGGTTAAGCGGTTACCCCGGATAGGTAGAGGTCCTGGGTTCGAGTCCCAGATGCGACTGAAATCTTTTTAATTTCTGTCGTTTTTTCGGATTTGTGGTTCATTTTGGGATGTGTTAATATTATCTTCTTCAATTTATAAAAAAAATAGTTTAGATTAAAAATTTAAAACTTTAAATTAAAATGGAGTTCCACAAATTAAATTTGAACACAATAAATAAAAAAAACGTGTCTTTTTATTAATCATTAAAGGTTCTCCTTGAATGAAACATTAAACCGAATAAAAAAAGACAAAAGTAGCAGCTGGGACTCGAACCCGGTTTATCCGGGACCCCCTGCGCTCTAATCTACTGAGCTACGGTTTCCCCTATCCGTCTCATCATTTTGGTAGGTGTCATACATCGATTTTATACGAACTGTTAATGTCATGTTCAAATAAATCCCATATATTTTGGCCGCTACCTTTTTATGACTACAAGATTCTTACCCGAAATTATTTGTAATCATTAGATAGTGTCTCGGATATACCTATCCGATTTTATTCATATGGGACATCTGTTGACTTTTTCAGTATGTCTAGGATTATTATTAATTTTAGTTCGAGGGGTTTGAGTCCCAGCTGCTACATTTATCATTTTTCTTTTCTGTGTATTTTCGGTTACGTGTTTCATTTTGCGTGTAATTAATATTATCTTCTATGATTAAAAATATATTACAATGAGGTCTGTCAGCTTCAATAAGTTATTCCAAACAAAATAAATATATAACTGTTTTTAATTATTTTTACGCGAGTACCGTACAAGAGTCCCAACTGCTCCCAACCGTCTGTAGCCAGTGAGACTATGGCATCCACAATTGGGGTATGTTATAAAACTGAAGTAAGTGGAAGGGGGAAGGAGATGGAGATGGAGAGGAGGAAGGAGGGAAGTACCGGGTTATTCAGATGTAGTCACCAAACACGATTAAAGCCATTTCAAGCAACGTTTCGATTATTATTTTTTATTCTCATTTGTCATCTGTACAATTATAATGTTATAAAAGGATTATGGTACTGTGCCTGTCTCACTAGGAGCATTGAGAGCAGGCAAAGTTTACTGTTTACAATTTAGAGTTTACGAGGTTTATAGAGTTTGCAAAGTTTAGAAAGTTGACAAAGCTTACAAAGTCTATAAAGTTTACAAAGTGTGCATAGTTTACCAAGTTTGCAAAGATTACAAAGTTTACCAAGTTTAAAAAGCTTACAAAGTCTATAAAGTTTACAAAGTGTGCATAGTTCACCAAGTTTACAAAGCTTACAAAGTCTACAAAGTTTACAAAGTAATTTTCAAAGTTTATAATGTTTATAAAGTTTACACAGTTTACAAAGTTTACAAAGTTTACGCGGTTTGCAAAGCTTACAAAGTTGACAAAGCTTACGAAGCTTACAAAGTTTGCGAAGATTACAAAATTTACAAAGTTAAATATTACATAGTTTATAAAATTAAAAAAAAAACTCATTTAATTCTGAATGGTGGTCTTTCACCAGGGCGATACTGAACACCACTTTGGAACTTGCTGCAAATATACTACGTATTATTTTTAATTGAATGATTTGTGAAATAACACAAATTAATCAAATAAAATTGTCTTCTGCGCACCGGGATTTGAACCTGCAACCTTCAAATTCGTAGCCGAGAATCGTAACCACTTAACCACTTCCTCGTAGTTAGGTGTAGGCTATTGTTTCGACGCACACAAACAAGTTTTCTACAAATGTAGTAGCGCTGGAAAATCTTTTCCATAATAAATCTTATTTTTAAAATCAACATTGAATCACAAAGCATCAGAAATTTTGAAATGTACACTGACAATTTTTACTCCGGAGTCTTTGGCAAACATCCAGATTTAACAGAAGGGCCCCAAAGGTAGAAAGATCCGCCTCCTCCCTGAAGGCAAAGACGGTGCTCATTAGCAAAAAGCAAATATTGACTTAGCGACAGCCGTTACTCAGTGAAGGGACTGTTCCCGAGTTGAGTCCCCATAAAAGTACCTTAGATTTATAAATAATATATCATTTTGGGGAACTTCGGGAAGATTTCTTTCTTTATTTATCGCTGTTATGTGTCCTGCAGCGAATGTTCAGTTGAACACATTACTTATCGATTGCGTACAGCAGATAAAAAACTAATGTTTCAATATTTTTAATCATTGAAGATAGTAACATCTCTCAAAATGACACACGAAACTGAAACGATACAGAAAAGAAAAAAAGTGGCAGCTGGGACTCGAAGCCAGGACCCATTGCGCTCAAATCCATTGAGCTACAACTACCCCAATCCGTCCCGTCATTCTTCAATTTCTAAGAACTGTCAATGTCATATTTTGGCTGCTGTTTTTTTTATGACGACTACAATATTCTATCCCAATTTATTCGTAATCTTTTGATAGTGTTTCGGATATAGCAATTCGATTTTTATTTATATGGGACATCTGTTGAGTTTTTCTACAAGTCTAGGATTGATATTCAATTTTTCAAAAACTTATTGACGCTTATAAAACTCAATACGATACCGATAAAAATGACGGGACAAATTGGGATAGCCGTAGCTCAGTGGATTAGAGCGCAAGGTCTCGGATAGATTATGAGATCCTGGGTTCGAGTTCCAGTTGCTGGTAAGGTATACATACATTCAATTTAGAGGCGGGTATAGGAACCATTCATTGGATAAGAAACACCTCTGCCATAGGTTACTCCATGTGGTTTGGTACGGCAGGTGACTTAGCAGGGGTGGATGGTTTATGAGGTGAGGTAGGTCTTAGATCGTGATGGTTGAGGGAGACCCCTTGACCTCTCCAGCCGGACTCTCTCGACCCATCGTCTTGCACCACAGTCGGATGGATGGATTAATACGTCTGTCATTCCTGGATATCTGGGTCCAGATGTTTCAATATGCGCAATAATCTATGTCCAGTGTTTTTATTATTCCCAGCATTCTATGTCCAGTATTTTTAATATACTCACTAATCTGTGTCCGGAGTTTTAAATATACCCAGTAATCTGTTTCGTAGTTTTAAATATATACAATAATCTGTGTCCAGTGTTTTTATTTTACCCAGGATTCTATGTCCAGTATTTTTAATATGCCCAATAATCTGTGTCCGGAGTATTCAATATGCCCAATAATCTGTGTCCAGAGTATTCAATATGCCCAATAATCTGTGTCCAGAGTATTCAATATGCCTAATAATCTGTTTCCAGAGTATTCAATATGCCCAATAATCTGTGTCCAGAGTATTCAATATGCCTAATAATCTATTTCTAGAGTTTTAAATATGTCCAATAATCTGTGTCCAGTGTATTCAATATGCCCAAATCTATAATCTGTGTCCAGAGTATTCAATATGCCCAATAATCTGTGTCCAGAGTATTCAATATGCCCAATAATCTGTGACCAGAGTTTTCAATATGCCCAATAATCTGTGTCCAGAGTATTCAATATGCCCAATAATCTGTGACCAGAGTTTTCAATATGCCCTATAATCTGTGTCCAGAGTATTCAATATGCCCAATAATCTGTGACCAGAGTTTTCAATATGCCCAATAATCTGTGACCAGAGTTTTCAATGTGCCCAACAATCTGTGTCCGGCGTTGCACATTTGCGACAATTATGGACACGGGAAGGAAGTACACCAGTAAGGTCACATTTTTTTGCAACTTTACTAACATTGTGAAATAAATAAATAATATAAATGTCCGGTATAGTAATACGTAGGCGGAATAACTCATGTCCGGATTTTTTTGTTACTTACATGTGTGGAATTATACAATTCGGGATAATTTGTTTGCAACATTCCCACCCTTAACAATTATCCTGATAAATTTCCCAGACACGACCCTGTAAAAATATAAATTCTAAACAAAGCATTTTTGTGTCATTTTAAACTTATCATAATATCATACCCCCTATTATCCAAAATTAGTTAAAATATCCCAGCGCCCGAGGCGAGGGTCGTACTAAAAGTTTCCCAATTAAAGCGGCCGTGGGAGGGGCGACCGAAAAGTTTTTAATATTAAATTTGCATACATGGGCCCGAGAGCCGTCACTTCCCGTCTAGAATGGCTCCGTAATAGCGAAACGGTCTTTAAAAGTTGACGTTTTATGATGCCGTGTAAACTGTATTAGTACACGGTGTTTGGAAATCCATGGTACAAATATTAAGCGAAATACGAAAAAAAACTTCTGTTCAACAATCTATTCTTGCCTTGTAACTATCTTCCATTTCAGACTGGACCAGTTTCACCCTATTACGGCCATCGTCAGACTGGTACAATTAAAACTTAATCTATGGTACATATACGAGTACATAGCATTTACATCACGAGTGAGTCCCATTGCTATTTCTAGTATTGTACATTAATGAAGTAGAAATGAGATCTCGTGAATGATCGATGATCGTGTGAAAAATATTGAGATTCGTAAAGAATGCAAGGCTGATGTAAGCGTAATGAGCAAGATCAAGAAAGGGACGCTTAGATGGTTTGGGCATGTAGAGCGAATGAACGAAGAGAGGAGTGTAAGGATAATATATGACGTGAATGCGAATGGAAGAAGAAGCCGGGGATGTCCGAGGAAGACATGGAACGATCAAGTGAATCAAATACTTGAGTCGGGCCATGTCAGAAGTCGGAATAACAGGAGAGAATGTATGAGACGTTGTATGAAAGTGAATGAAGCAAGAAGTGTATGATCGAGTTGTTTGACGGTCCGTCCTCTCTGCCTACCCATGCGGAGAAACGGCGTGATGGTTAGTTAGTTAGTTACATTAATGAATGAAAAATTATATTTTTTTGCTGACGGAACAGCTCTGCAATTATATTTTAAACTACTTTCGTGTTGATTTATTACGTTCTAGAAGACGGATTACACTGTGGTTTAGTGAATCTATGGATTTTTTATAACGTTTTATATAATGTCTATCGTGCCAGCTTTTTAAAAAGATTGTTATTTCTCCTTTTTTTTCCGTAATTAAAAAATGAATGTTTTGATAAAAAAATCATATTAAAATGTATTCCACCGTAAATCGAGAGTTTCAAAATTGGAAATATTCTTCTATTGATCAATTTCAAAAGAAGTTCAAGCTATTCTCAACCGTCTGGAGCTAGTGAGACCATGGCGTCCCCAATTTGGGAATGTTGTGAAGGAGATAAGGTAGAGGAAGGTGAGGAAGTACCTAGGTATTCAGATTTAGTCACCAAAACACGTCTAACGCCATATCAAGTAGCGCTTAGATTCTGAATGGTGGTTTTTCACCAGGGCGATACTGAAAGCATCTACCAATCTGAAACGTACCGCAAATATACATATTATATACAATATTAAATGAATAAATTGTGAAATAATACAAAATGAATTTAATAAAATTTACTTGTGCACGCCGGGATTTGAACTCGCGACCTCCGGATTCGTAACTAAGGATCGGAACGGTAGGGGTAGGCAGAGTGGATAGAACACCAATAAGTGTATGCCTAGATCGAGTTGCTTAATGGTCCGTCCTATATGCCTACCCCTGCGGAGACACGGCGTGATGGTTAATTGATTGCTTAGTTAGTTAGTTACGTTAGTAAATAATTGTGTACAAAACGCACGACACGTCCATTACAACCGGAAGACCGCCGATTGCTACTGATGACCACGCATCATTGTACGGCGAGCGAAATATCTCTCGCTCACTCGGTTAACTTAAAAAAATTTCAATAATTTTTGGCAAAACGTTTTTTTCTGTTGCGTTTAATAAATATTTACATATCGTAATTATTTTATTCAATGAAAAAATGTATTGCTGAGAAACACCTAAAATATGAACTCTGTATTTATTACAATAAGGAATTCCAGTCCAGTTTAAAAAAAAAAATTGATCAATTATGACGTTCAAACTTAAATACCAGTACCTTTCATTTTTTTTTTCTCAAGTAAGTTTTCAGAGTTTCAATTTTTCAAAGTCCGCCAAAACGCTCCAAATCTATGGCCGGTCGGTTTTGATCAGTTTTGAGGTTAGAATATCAAATGTCAAAACAAGGATGAGCTTATTGATCATTAACAGTATCATAATATCCGTATTGATAATTGGTTTGCTCATGAATACTAAAATTTCTTTCATTAATAATAGTTTTTTTTTATATTTAACAACAATTATACAGCGTAAAGTCACGAAAATTAAGTTTAAATATCGCCAAAACTAAAATAAAAATATTTTAAATACAAAACAAAATCGAACCGTAAAAATGTTCATACTAATCGTAAAACAGAATGCGCACGTGACGTCAGATATTCCAAATGCAATGTACCAACATAACAAAGTGTTTTGATGAGATAACTTTTTATTTACTTAATTTAACGATTCATAAATTCTGCGTATGATGATTTATATAATAAAAGTTATGTATTCAGAATCGGCGTTTGCTGATCTATGTGAATACATATTTTTAAAGCCACTGTAGTTTCTTACACAATTAGATTAAAAATAAATTTAAAAAAAAAACACACATACTAAACAATCATGAACAGTAGTTTTTCTTTAGTCACAAAACGTAATATGTACATTGAATTACATTATATACTCGTATCTTAGACCCCCCTAAACACTTTCGACTGTAGTTTTTTTTTACCATATCGCAGGAAATCATAATTTGCAATAGATGTCTTTTTTACACATGCTTCCAGTTTGTACAAATGTGAAATGTGTTTATTACGTTTTCGCCCATTTTCCTAGATATGGCAACACATATGGCTTTTTTGGATTTCGGAATATTGGACCATTTTGGACAGTCGAAGTGGAATGAAACGGTGCTTAACTTAAATGTTCTATATTGAATCACCATAGGTTTTAAAGGGGATGTGGTATATCTATGATGCCATGGTAATTTAAATATTTGTAAGTTTAACAAAAGGTATGCCAACAAAGTTTCTTGTGCTAACAGTGGTTAAATACAGACTTTTTATTTGTAAAGCTAACGGGGCAAAGAAAAAACAAAAATTAGAAGGAAGGGTGGAGACATTTTATGCTCGTACATCAATTTGTGGTCGTACGTATTACTTCGGTTCGATATTTTGAAAGGGTATTGTGAAGAATGTCGATATTGTGAAATTGTGCGTTATATTGCGCACAAATACGGGGAATTGGAGAACTTATCTTAATATTGGACCTGCATGCGGGCAAATGAAAAAAAATGGTTTGTCGGGTTAGTCTTGACGGTATGTGAATATTTATAAAATAAAGGTTAATAGTGGATACGCTCGCCCCTAGCTCCTGGTTATATGCAGTGATACCAACACGAATTTTTACGGTGAATTGAAATTTTTTATTACTACAAAATATAAATTAAAATGTAATATTTTGCTTATCCGATGACATAAATAGTTGTTCCTTATTGCGGTGAATGTATGAAAAGGACAACTGATTATGAAAGAGATAGAACGATTCAGAGGTAGTATATACGAGAGAAAGGTTGTCTCTCGTGTACGTCATTAATTAGATTAGACCTTGTAACAGAGCAACAATAAATACCCTAAAAATTGACAATTCGTATTGTAATTTATCCATGAATCACTGGAGACTTCGTGGTCATCACACTCATTGTAATTAAACTGATAAGAATGTTTGAAAACAAAAATTTGCCTTAAGAAGTACGTGCTTACATGTCTATACTATCATATATTTTCAATTAATATTAATATAACTTAAGTTTACTACATTTTTTATATACGAATGTCTTTTATTTTTATATTCTTCATGAACTTTTATTCTTTATATGGTTACGTAACGAATTCACTACAATTAAGATGCATTCTAGACTCTCGTTCATACGCGAGGATTATTATGGTTCTGGTTCCGGGTTCCGCCACCGGGGGCGACACTTCCTCCCGTCATCGGCGTCGCTTGGCTCTCCAGAGAAACATTGGCATTGGTACCGATAGGTTGTGTGTAAACGACAGAGCGACTTGCCTTTGGCAATTGCCACCTGCGCGTGGGTTAGGCATCATCACGCTTACCTCGCATTTGGCACTGTAAACTCCTTGTCCTTGTGAGACACCGCTGAACATAGAAATCTAACTAGTAATGTCAATAACCAGTGTTAAACTCCAGGTGACCTACCAAATGCTAGCCACGTGAGTTTGCGCGTTCCCCTGCATTACGCATCTACGATGGTAGAACGTGAATCCCGACGCCATTGACCATGTAAGCTGTATCTAACCCCTTATTAACTATGCTGATATAATTATTTGCCTCCCGTAAATGCCCGATTTAGTTCCTGAGAGAGAGAGATTCAGTATACAATAGTAAGGATGTGTTTTTAGGTTAAATAGATCGTATGTTCTGATGTAAAATTCCCTCTCTTAATAAACCCTGTACTGAGGACTGGACTCTTTCATTTGATTGGTATGAGAGCCCCTTGTTTCCCTTGGCCAGATATGAGGCGGAATGCCGATCCACGATCCAGAGAGTCGGAGTTACTACTTTACACTACTGAGTTATCCGAGGAGAACTGAGAGTCGGCCGTCCCGACGGCTGGCCTCCCGGTGACCAAAATTCCTTTTTCTTATGTGATATCGGTCGTCAGGGCCCTCAACACTGCCTCTCCAACGTGGAAACCCCCGTCTGGACCTCATCGACCCCCTCACAATATACTCTCTGATGTCATTGGACGACCTAATGTCACATTTAATAGTTACCTTTTAAAATTATTTTTGCTTTATTCTTGTGATTGTAGTTAACTGTGACATTTATAAAGTTGATATTAAATAAATAAATATTGCACGAAAATTTCATTCATAGTGAATTACAATTTTTGATTTTATAACTTCTCTACACTTCTCTACACCATCTCTCCACACACTTTCTTTCTTTTCTTATTATTAGTCACAAGTACTTGACTAAAATGTAGCGTTAATGATTTGTATTATAATATTTTTTTGGATTTTTATTTTAAGTCACTGTTAAACGTATGAAAAAGATTGTTCATTTCTTTATTATTTAGAATCTCTATGTACTTGTTATTAAAAAAATAAATACATTAATTAGTTGAGGAACGGCTGCGCCTGTTTCATTCAAAACTTAATTTTGGACTTGAGTCCAAAATACTCGCCAAAATTGAATGATATTTTTTTCATCAAAAAGTATAGTAAATATCTAGTACGGATGAGAAGTAATTTATTTATTTTTGTTTTACATTATGAAATACAGGCCATCAAAGGAATTGATTTTTCGCTATTTTAGAAGCACCTTTAACAATTATTTGGGGGCTAACGGTGATCTAAAAAAAAGTTTCGTCCGTCTGCTTTGAAAATATAAGGAAATATAATTTTAAAAAATAAATAAATAAATAAACAAGCATTAAAATGGTCTTTAAATTAAATTAAAAACGACCAATTTACGTTGGAACACAAATTTGCCGTAAGTAATTTAAAACATCGAGCCAAAAAAAGTTTTGTTTTTATGTTTTTATTTACGTAATTATATTTACATAAATACAGTAAATGATTTTCTGATTTGCTTATAAAATGATGATTTTTTTTTCACGGCCTATATATACTTCATGATTTAAAACAAAAATAAATAAAATACGTTTCATACGTACTAGATATTTACTAAACCTTAATTTAAAAAAATATATCATTCAGTTTGGATGGGTATTTTGGCCTCCAATCCAAAATTAAGTTATGTATGAAACAGGCAGCGCAGCCGTTCCTCTAAAGAATTATTCTCACATACGTAACCTTAACAATGTAAACTTTTTTTTAAAATCTAAGACCCGCGAGACTGTAAATCTTTCATACTGTTAGCAATTAGAATCGTATCATCAGCATAAAACAGGTAACATCCCTTTGACGGCCTCCGTGGTCGAGGGGTCGTGGTCGAGGGGCCGAAGGTCGCGGGTTCAAATCCCAGCGTGCGCAAGTAAATTTAATTTTATTAATTTGTGCTGTTCCACATTTAATTAATTTAAAAAAATATATATAGTATATTTGCGCACGTTCCAGAGTGAAAGTTGCTCTCAGTATCGCCCCGGTGAAAGACCACCATTCAGAATTGAAGCGTTGCTTGTAGCCGTGTTTGGTGACCAGATCTGAATATCCATGTATTTCCCCACCTTCCTCTCCCTCTTCCCAGTACCTTCAGCCTCGCAACATTCCCCAATTGGGGTTGCCATAGTCTCACTGGCTCCAGACGGTCGGGAGCAGTCGGGACTCTTGTGGGATACTCGTATTAAAAAAATTCTCAGAGTGGAAATTAACACACAAAGAGATTTTTTGAATATAAAATAATCTCAAGCGATGTTTCTGTATTCGCGTTGACTGTAGGTTTTTCACGCATCCCTTATTGTATTTTTACCGTTAGAGGGATGTTCTTTCTATACGATCATTTATCAGAGATGGACAACAGTTTGAAGTATCATAAAATACTGACTTTTTACATAGCTGCATCCGGATTTTGAGAATGTTCATATCAGTTCACTGAAATGTATAGTTTTTAAAAATGTTTCTGTTAACCTTTACTTACCTTATAGTAAAACAAAATAATAGGGGGGTCACTAGGGTCCCCCATAAAATCAGACTCTTAATATTCTTTTTGCTCTTTTCAGTAACACTCGGATATTAGTTACTACTGTTTTAACCACATATCAGTCATCATTTATGCAAAACGGTAAAAGAGGTACAAAAGCGAGCTCAAGTATAATACGTTACCTTAGTTCAATAGGGAAATAACTCAAAATTTCTGGGTTTTGAGTTAATGATGAAAAATGGTGAAGAAACTCTCCCTTCTCATATTTCAATAAAAAATAAATGTAATAAAAAATTATAATGAAATCAGCACATTCTTAGTTCAATGGAGACACATGTCAAATATTTCCGTTTGTAACTTAATAAATGTAGCCATTTACACTTATGATATGATAGGTTGATAAATTACTTGCATGTTTCATCTATTGTTATGTTATAGGTGGACAAAATAACTTTACATCGGAGCGATGTCTTTATGAAAACATTTTAAAATCCAGTTTTCTCAAAAAATAGAATGTGGTTAGTCGGAGTAATTTAATACAGTAAAAATAGTAACGGGAAATTTTTTTTATTTAAATGCAGATCGATTACTGAATAGTTTTTCTAAGATTAGCAAAATTGTAGAGAATTTGATGTAAAAAAACAACTTATATATCGCACGAATCTCTTGTTTGGGGTAAATTTATTACGCCCCCACACGACGGGAGTGTTAATCATGTCAAACAATCTTTCGGTGTGATTATATAAATGGTTGTTGGTATGCTTTGTTTTTGTTTTTTATCGTTTTAATAAAGAAAAAAAAAAAAAAAGAAATTACGATACCAACTTATTTTCGGATTGAATATTTTAAAACTATGAAACATACAACATGTTGTCTTTCCTAATTTTTTTTTTCATTATAAAAAAGGATATTAAAACTCCACCATGGATATTGGCCATTGGAAATTGTTACTATTATAGCTATGGGTAGACACATTCGCATAGGCGTGCAGTCCATACAGGCTCCCATCCTCTGCCTACCTTCCCTTACTCATATAAAAATATAAAAATAATGTTGAAGTTCGAACTATGAATCGCAGCTTCGGGTGAGTTTTAACGTTTTTTAGTTTCGGGTGGTAACTTTTCTCGATTTTGTAAAATGAAGCGTGGGTGAAATTATAATATTTATTTAAAAATAAATAAAAGTACAAGTAAGTTTAAATACAATTTTCAAATGGAGAATCTGACAACAGAGAAACAAGTGGACTCTTTAACTGAAGGTTGGAGATAAGCGACTTGTGGGTATTGCGGTCCCTTTTATAGGTGATCTCGTTGCTGGGGTCGTGTGCAGGAGGTGATGCCGTTCCACGTCCGGGTCCATTTTAGATGATAAAGGAAAGGCTAGATAAGGTGACCGGGTTCATTGTATTGTTGTTGACACGGCTAGATAAGGTGGAGAGCCGGCTGCATACTGTCTTCAGGTCGGGGGCATTCTATAGTAGATAATACGCGCGATTATTATAATACGTGTCAAAAGCTGGAACTAAGTATACAAAATTACGTCATGTATGCGCAATGCGCATTCAAGGGAAGACTCGTTTGTATTCGTATCGAAATTGAAAAAGGCCGTGCCTTTCTGTAAAATGTAGCCAGTGCCATCTGTTGATACATATTTAATTAGTACAACTTTGCTAATAAAATAATTATTATATTATGTTGGATTTTTTTCTCGTGCGATAGATAATAATACAGATTTTTTTATATATCCAACTTGTGAAGCGATTATATAGGGAATATTTGATGTCTCTTAGCTAATCCTAACCACGTGTGTGGTAAGTTTTTATTTAATAAAACATTTCGCTGTCTTTCCTACTTCCTACCCCGATTAAAAGCTCTGTGCACGCCACTGCAAATTGGTATGGTAGCTATAAAAAAAATTATATAGTCCCGAATACATAAAGCAAAAAATGGATCTGGAATAAAAGGTTGTGCACCCCACGCTAATGCATTTCCGACCTATCCACATATCTCCCCTTGGATAGATTTATGCGACCATTGGCCGAAAACGATATACATACACATACACACATCTGCCGTATTGCATACACGCATGTGGAAATATACGGTGGGCCAATAAAATTGCACCATTTTTGAGACGTTTTAATTTTTTGCTAAGAGTTTTTTTTTACAGTATTTCACTTTCAGGGATGCTGTGGAGGATCTTTTAGAGGATAGAAAGGAATGAAAAAAGTGTAGGAGGGAGGAAATATAGAGGACGGTAAATCATGCCGCAGCCGGGGTGTGGAACATAAGAACGAGTCATAGAAGCGACACGTTGTGGCAAATGTCAACCGTGTATAAATGTTGGGCGCGCATTTGGCGTGTTTCTCAATGGTTGTAGTTCCTCAGAGCATCTTACATTGAAATATCGGTAGAACAAAGACAGCATTCCCACCTGACGTCTGTGCTCCAAAGATTGCAATCCGTTTGTTAAGACGAGCGGATCTATCAAACGGACCGCCCGTTTCTCAAAGGTTTTTTTTCAGGTATTTTGGGGCTCCCGACCAGAGGTGGCTGGCAAATTCTACTTGCGATTTGTACAGGGTCAGCAATTATATATAATATCTGCTGGTCCTGTACAGTACGCTCAGCTTCTGATAGGCTAACTTGACTCTTGCTTCGATGGAGCCCCCATACCTGAGCTGGTCACTTAAGGTTACACCGAGCATATCAATGGAGGGCTTGTTGGGAAGATTGCTTCCATCTAAGTTAGTTCCATTAATTATAAGAAAAAAGTATGTACTAACTAACTAACTAGAATGGGACGTCACGCCATCCGCTTTAATGGATCTTTTATGATCACTTTGAAATATTTTTCTGGCACTACTTTGGACATCCGTGTCTGAGGAATAAGGTCTTCTACTACGAATCCATTGGTTCGAATCCCGGGGTCTGAAAAGAAATTTTATTAATTAAAATGTGTTCTTTTAGATTTAATTCAAATAAAATAATATGTACTATACTTCCGGCTTGTTCGAGAGTGGAAGATACTCTCAGTATCACCCCAGTGAAAAAAGACCATTCAGAATCCAAAACGTTGCTTCAAATGACTTTAACCATGTTTGGTGACCACATCTGAATAGCTAGGCATAACGCCGCCTTTATCTTTACCATCGTCTTCCTCTCCCCACTACCTTAACTCTCACAACATTCCCCGATTGGGGATGCCTTAGTCTCCCTGGTTAACAAGGAGTAGTTGGAACTCTTATGCGGTATTAAAATTTAAAAAAAAAACTGAGTAATAAACAATTGAAAAATTAAACAAGAAAGCAATTTAAAGATTTTTCTATTTGGAATAATAAAAAAATGTTACTATAACATTTAAATACACGTTACTTAATTTTATTTATTGAAGTGGTCACCTTTTTTTACAGATGTTTCCTAGTTATTTTTACTCCTTCCTCCTCCCCTCCCCCCTAAATAACCACTCTCACTGCCAATACCCTCAATTAATAATTACTAATTATTCCTCTACTTGCTTAATTTGAGCTAAGATTTAAGAAAGCGAAGAATAAAGAAGCGAAGAAGCGAAAGAATGACACGAAGTCGGTAGAAAATAAATAAAATTAAGTAACAAATGGGTTACTTAATCGATTACAGTGGATAAAACTTCCCAGAACAAAGTGAAAAACGTTGCCAAGAAATACAAAATAAAAACAAGTTGTCTAGAAATTGTTTCACTGTTAATGCCCAAGAAATATAATAAAAAAAATGACTTGAAATTATTAAATATTTAATACCAAAGTAATACAAAAAATAAATTGTCTAGAAATTGTTACACAGTTAATGCCTAAGAAATATAAAAAAAAAACAAAATGTCTAGAAATTGTTACATAGATAATGTTCGAGAAAAAAAAACATCTGTCTAGAAATTGTTACATATTTAATGCCAAAGCAATACAAAAAACAAATTGTATTGAAATTGTTACACAGTTAATGCCCAAGAATTAAAAAAAAATATATTAGAAATTGTTACATAGCTAATGCCCGAGAAATAAAAAAAAACTGTTTAGAAATTGTTACATATTTAATGCCAAAGCAATACAAAAAACAAATTGTCTAGAAATTGTTACATAGATAATGCCCGAGAAATAAAAAAAAAACATCCGTCTAGAAATTGTTACACTGTTAATGCCCAAGAAATATAAAAAAAAACAAAATGTCTAGAAATTGTTACATAGATAATGTCCCAGAAAAAAAAACATCTGTCTAGAAATTGTTACATATTTAATGCCAAAGCAATACAAAAAACAAATTGTCTTGAAATTGTTACACAGCAAATGCCCAAGAATTATAAAAAACAAATTGACTAGAAATTGTTAGATAGTTAATGCCCAAGAAATTAAAAAAAAATCAATAAATGATTTTTAGCTGATAGTTTTAGGGTTCAAAAAGTTTAAAAAAATAACTTAAATTAAATTAATAAAAAAATACAATAATTTTAGTCACTATAATGCGTAAGACTATTTTCAAAAGTTGCACAAAAAACAAAATTTAAATATTCCAATTTACTTGTATAACGACAGTATGTTTGATTGAAATAAGGATTTTATAAAAGTGGGTCTGTTTTTATTGGCCGACCGTGTAGAGATATAAAATTGGAAATAGATCGGCTTTTCCAAAGGCTAAAAGGAAAATCCACCCATAAATCTGTCAAAATCTTTGCAGAGAACATACTAGGAGGGCCTTGTTTAGAATTGTATTGAATTTAATTTTGTCTTTTTCAAACAGTAAATAATTTTATTTGAAAATCCTGCATTTCATGATGTTCAAGCAGCTTTCTGCTGTGTGCAATTTTAGCGACGCATGAGCTCAAATTTTTAATCATTTAGTAAGCAGGGATTACGTTGAAATTTAAAAAAATTAATTATTGTATTTTATTTAAATGATTAAAAATAATTTTGAATAAAACATTGGGTCTTTTTTGGACATTTTAAAATTTTGTCTACATTCATGTCAGTTTTTTAATTTTATTTATATATTTTGTATCCCGATGAGGGAACCATTGGTTTCGAAACATGTTGATATTTATTTATTAAATATTGGTAAAAATAATTCCTTAATTGAAGCTGTTATCACATTTTAACTTACATTCAAGCGTCTAAATGTACAGAAGTCTAGTTTCATGTATACTAGACTTATTGACATGTTGTTACTTTTGACGAGGAAAAGTCAATCTGTTGTTTTTTATCCCAATGGTCGGAAGGATTTAAGTCTGAAAGCATTGTCATGTAGTAACATATTTTTAATTTTTTTGAATAGATATCGGAATTATTTATTGTTTTCTTTATTTAATATAATTTATAGTTGGTAAAATAATGGTCTATGGTAATAGTGGAATTTTTGAATTTATGGTAACAAGTTTTGTAAAAATGTATATAAGTAACTAACCATTTGAATATCTTTTGATAATAGGTTGAATATACGAGGATCGATAAAACAGTAAACTAACTAACTGACCATCACGCCGTTTCCCCGCAGGGGTATGCAGAGAGGATGGACCGCCAAACAACTCGGTTTTGGTACACACTCATTGCTTCATTCACATTCATACATCGTCTCATACATACTCTTCTGTTATTCTGACATAAAAATTTGTTTCACTTGATCGTGTAATGTCTTCCTCGGGCGTCCCCGGCTTCGTCTTCCTTTCACATTCGTGTCATATATTCAAGTTACACTCCTTTCTTCGTTCATCCACTCCACAATGTATATAATGTGTAATGTACATTTTTATGTCGGGTAATATATACAAATATTATATATTACCTGGAAGTGGGTGGAAGAAGTTGGGGACACTGTAAGAAGATATGTTACAACAGATTGAGTCACATGGAATTCACGTCTTAACGTGTAAGTTTGTCTCAGAAACGAGTTTTTTAATGATATAAAATCATAAATACATACAAACGCGATAAACTGTCTGCAGGTGGCGTTAACGCATTATCGTTTAACAGTTGATTGGTGTCTTACGATAAGCAGAAGTTCTCGCCTTTGAAGCATGAAATAGTACATCTTCCGAGAATTCTTTCAGTAAGATCACTTCTGCGGTACAAAATTATATTTCAGCACATTAATAACCCTATATTTAATACAAATAGATTAGAGCACACTTACAATACTCCTCTCAATTTTAATGAAGGATTAATGGTTCGTAAGCATAAAAACAAATATGGACAAAGAACTTTAGATCACATGATTCCTAGCTGTTTAAATATGTTACCCGCTGAAATAAAAAAAAAAACTGTACTAAAACTAAACAATTAATAAACACATTACTAACTTGGCTAACTGAAAGAAGCTATTTGTATTAGAAATAAGGAAATATTATTTTATTTACGATTTATTGCTTTCGTTTATGTTTTTATTATATTTATTCTTTTTAATGTATTTTTCAGTAAGATTCTCGATAAATATTTATGTTGTATGTTTTGTTACTTGTGTTTTTTTAATGTTTTTATTATATATGCACACAAATTTTGTAACCTTATTTGCAAATTTTGAGTATTGAATAAAACGATACCGTTAGACAAACTACAAAAAAGTAACATAAAATAAAAAGATTTCAGTCGCATCTGGGACTCGATCCCAGGACCTCTACCTATCCGGGGTAACCGCTTAACCAACTTATCTAATGAGACCAGTTCAATTTATGCCGTCTACACCGATATCATATTTCAAGTTCAAGACTTGTTAATATTATCCTCCATTTTTAAATCCCATATTTCGGTTTCGTAGTTCATTTGGGATGTGTTAATATTATCTTCTTCAATGATTAAATATTACAATGAGGTTTACAAACTACAATAAGTTATATAAAATAAATTGAATACAAAAAAGTAGTTTATCGGGAATTTTTGCATTAAAAAAAATATATATCTTGTATGCGCCTTATCGTTGCAGTATAGTTGTTTGTGACGCAGAAGTTAACTTATTTTAATAAAAAAACAATGTAATACCATTTATATATAATTAATTAATTATAATTAATTAAACAGAATTTTTTTGCGCCCGCCAGGTTTCTACTTTTCAACCTCTAGATTTCTATTGGAGAATGTTAACCGCTCGGTAATTTCACAATAAAAAAAAAATGCAACCACATTAAAAATATACATACTCGTATATAAAAAAAGACAACACCTATTACCTAACATTAAAGATTCAAAATCTTCTACCGTTATATCAAAACCCGTCCGAACACCGCTGCTTTATTACGCCATTCTTGGAGTAACTACTGCTTTTGAAATTCTGATGGGTCTGAACACATTTTGGAATTTGGTAGCAAAATTCCATGGATTTCTGATGCACTTTATTATTAGATGAGTGCATTTTCTAGATTCGAAATTCCGAACTGAATTTATTTTTTGTACACAGCGTGTTTGAGAATTTCAATTTTATTACAAAAAAAAATAATTATTTATAACATATTTATATATGTTTAGCGTATATACACGTTCTTTTATATGGATACCGCACAAGAGACCCAACTGCTCCCAACCGTCTGGAGCCGGTGAAACTATGACATCCCCAATTCGGAAATATTGTGAGGCTGATTGTATTGGGAAGGGGAAGGAGAAGGGGATGAGAAAAGTGGGGAAAAACCTGGCTATTCAAATCTGTCACCAAACACGGCTAAAAGCCATTTCAAGCAACGTTTCAATTCTGAATGGTGGTCTTTCACTAGGGCGATACTGAAAGTATCTTCCACTCTGGAACGTGCGCAAATATACTATATATAATTTTTAAATGAATTAATTGTGAAACGGCACAGATTAATTAAATTAAATTTACTTGCGCACGCCGGGATTTGAACCCGCGACCTTTGGATTACAAGACGTTATTTATTTGTAAGAAACAAACGGTACAAAGGAAGTTTAACAAAAGGTAAGCCAACAAAGTTCCTTGTGCTACCAGTGGTTAAATACACATGTTTTATTTATTAACAAGATACAGAAAAAAAAACAACATAAGAAGAAAGGGGGAGAGGAAGAGGAAAATAGAATCGGGACAGGAGTTGCTCTCGATACATTTTATACGCGTGCATCAATTTGTGGTCGTACGTATTACTTCGTACAGATATTTTGAAAGGGTATTGTGAAGAATGTCGATATTGTGAAATTGCGCGTTACATTGCGCACAAGTACGGGGAATTGGAGAATTTATCCAAAGATTTGTCCCGCAAGCCGAAATAAAAAAAAAATTGGGTTGGTCTTGACGGTATGTGAATGTTCACGGTATGTGATGAAGTTATGGAATTTTAAGTATTTGATATTATTTGTAAATTAAATTTATAATTTATATGCTTAAAGAATTATTACGGAGTTATGTTCACGTTTAGTTTTAAGTTTTACTCTGACAAATTTTGCGTAAAGCGAAACCAGTTAGTAATAAATTATAATGCAATTAGCGGTTCAGTACAAAGTGTTTGTTTTGTTTAATAAAAGTCATAATATGTAAAGTACGATGAGTTAAAAAAAAATGTAGTTCCTCCTTTGGCCGTCTGCAAAGTTAAGCGTGTCAAACATTCTAAATTCAAATTCAAAATCAGGGTTTTAACCCTTCCACACCCCGAAACAGCCCTTAAGTAGAGTAAGGGTTGGAACAGACTACAGTACTGGGGCAATTAGTTTTTACGGCTGGCATTACGGGGGGCGGGATGATGCCCCCTGGGGACGGGTGAGGGGGTGGTGTGACTAGGGGGAAGGGGAAAAGGAGGCTGTATTGAAATATTAGCGCCGAGAAAGGCTGCTAATTAAAATTTAACCAAGAGCAGTGATTGTTAAAACGTTACTATGCAGTTTTATCAAATTTCATCCACAGAATGGAAGTTTCTTGAAACAGCTTTAACCGCATTTGTTGTTTGACTAAATCTGAATATAAAGCTACTTGGAACCTTCCTCTTCACATCTCTCTCCTCTCCCATAAGTCACAACGATTCTATAACGATTTAAAATTATCCTTTTTTTGTTTTTCGTCAAAACGACATTACGTTTTTGGTCGTGAATATGGCGTTGTTGACGACACCCCGATCAATGTTGGTGACAGGCTTCTAACCAGGCAGTGGCGTTGTCTACATCATTACGAAGTTTTAGCCAGTTAGACTCGTTTAGGAATGTTCAGTTTTAGATCAGTTTTAAAATCAGTAATTATGAATGAAAATGTTAAAATTACACATTTTTATTACGACGATCACAGTCAGAAAAATAAACTTTTACACATTATTAACGGTGTCCATAGTGCGTGAAATACTCTATTGTGGATCACATAGTCTAACTGGATTTGACGTGCTGAGGCTCTTGTGCGGTGTTCATATAAAGAACATTCATACAGTGTCTCCATGGCGATGGGCAGAGGATAAACCGCCACACAATTTTCGCTATTCACTTTCATTCAAACATCGTCTCATACTTTCTTGTAGTTGATTCAATTCGCAATGCCATGTTTTCTACCATATATCCTCGTCACATGGCACTCATTCATCCGCTCATCTGCTAATGATTATATTAGTCCAGTCAGTAAACACAAAAAGAGGCCTTTGCCTTTCAAAAGGTGCGATAAAAGATTTTTTGATTTTATAATGTAAAGATTGGGACCCTGGTGACATTTGCATTGGCCGCCATCTTGGATGAAAGGTCCCAAAAATTAGTTTTTTTTAAATAATTCCTCAAAGTTTGATCCTACGACAAAATTGTTTAAGACAAACTAAAAGAAGATAAAATTGCTAACATTTCATATATATATATTTTTTTGTAGATGTTATGGATAACAAGTTACAGCGTTTCCATTTTGGTTATTTAATTTTATATTTTCTAGCTATTCTTTGAGGTGATTTTTCACAAAAACGGCGCTATACAAATCATCCAAGTATTATTGTTATTATTCATTACACAATTATAATAAATTTGTGAGCTCATTTCGAATTTTTATTATTTTTTACAGCGGTATCCCCAGTTAAGTGAATTTTATCCAAAGATGCTCTTATTTCGCAGCGAACGAGCTGTTAAACTACGGTAAAACCATAAAACGTTATTTTCTTGTTTTTTTATGAATTTACTGCCAGCACTGAACTTCACCATTTGTTTGTTTGTTGTTTTAAGTATTTTCTTATTTTAATCTGCGTACAGTTTAAGATCCACTTCAATCAAAGGACTTGCTCCTAATTAAGTTCCTCCCTGCTTTACTTTACGTTTGGCATGGTCTTTCTCAAAATGATCTTTAACTGAGCCGTTTTCTCCGCTGTTTTAACTGTGCACTATTCCCGATGCCTTGCCGTGAAGGGGTACGCAAAACCGATGGAGCGTATCCGCTTTGTTTCAATTTAGTTTAACGGCGTTATAAGACTGTAATTGCTTCATTTTGACATGTTTAAATTAGTTTGAGGCGCGACGTTTGAATGCGAATTGGCTGTTAGGTTATGGCAACTCTCGGAGATGCCTCCTTGTGTCGATAATGTCGGTAATAATTTGTCGTAGTTCCCAAGCACGACTGCAGATCGCCATTTATACACTAATTGAGTTATGAATGCCGACTTTTAAATAAATATTACTACGGAAACCTCACATCTGTTTGAAAACTTTTGTTAGCAAAATTCGTAACAAGTATCAATTAAAAGAAATAATTTTTTTATTTACACATAAATATATATAGAAGAGTGTCTGCAGGTTTGTTTTTTAAGATAAATCTACAGTTTTGTTATTACGATCTTGATGAAATTTTGTACGCTTGACCTTCAAAAAACGAGGAAGGTCACTGTTTACACGAGATTATGAAAAAAACACCCCCATTCCCCTTTTCCATCCCTTAAAGCAGGCATTTGGAACTTATTGATGAAATTTAGGGGTAGGGGTAGGGGTAGGGGTAGGGGTAGGGGTAGGGGTAGGGGTAGGGGTAGGGGTGGGGGTAGGTTTAGGGGTAGGGTAGGGGTAGGGGTAGGGGGGGTAGGGGAAGGGTAGGGGTAGGGGTAGGTAGGGGTAGGGGTAGGGAAGGGGTAGGGGTAGGGATAGGGATAGGGGTAGGGGCTAGGGGTATGGGTAGGGAAGGGGTAGGGGTAGGGATAGGGGTAGGGGTAGTGGTAAGGGTAGAGGTAGGGGTTGTGGTAGATATAGGGGTAGAGATAGTAGTAGGAGTAGGGGTAACACATCACAACGTCAAAACTTCACTCCAAACGCCAGGAAATAAAAATACATTAGAAATAAAAATTAATAAAATAAAAAAGAAAACAAAATTGATATAACAGAGTTATTCATCAGAAGAATTTTTTTGATTTACTTGCAATTCATAATGTCGATCTTACAATTCTTCATACTTTAAATAAATTACTGCAAAATTGGACAAAAACGTTCTGAAATGTTATTGTACACATCTACTATTATGCACGTAAATTTGTTCCATTATGTGGGTTTAGAAAATAAACAATTTTTTGTTTCTCTGTTGACATAATTTACTGATTAATGTTAATGTGGCAACGTACATGTATATTTTTTATTTTATTTGAATATCGCGCAAGAGTTCCAACAGCCCCAAGCGTCTGGAGCCAGTGAGATATTGGCATTCCCAATTAGGGTATGTTGTGAGACTGAAGGTAGTGGGGATAGGAAGGAGATGGGGAAGAGAAAGGTGGGGAAGTACTTTGCTGTTCAGATCTGATCACCAAATACAGCTAAAGTCATCAGAAGCAACGTTTTAATTCTAAACGGTTGTCTTTCACCAGGGCGACACTGAGAGTATCTTCCACTCAGGAATGTGCCCCAAATATACCTGTATTATTTTTAATTTTGGATTAGAACCCGCGACCTCCGGATTCGTAGTCCAAAGCCTTACCCCCTCGAGCACCGAAGCTGCCCACATATTAATTATTGTTCTGTTTGATCAATTTCATTACGTCGAATTTCTTAGGTTTAAAAATATCGCTATTCTGCTTTCGGTAAAACTGTAAGTGTAATGATATAATTTTTAAGGGTGAAAAAATCAACCTTTTTATTAAAATGCGAATAATTTTACAGACTTACCCCTAAATCCAGTCTCACTGACCAGTAGTTGTTAACCTTAGCAGAGTAATCTCAGAAGTTTCGAGTTAATAATCCAATATATTCGGTTAGGACGCCTGTAATAACAATAATCGGTAAGATTATGTTAATCCTTCGATTCGACTCCAATCCGACCGTTGGAATTTAGCAATCCTTGCGGGTGACGTGTTGGTCACGGAGTTCTCCGATTGGTCGACACAGGCGACATTAGTGCCTCTGGTGGGCGGATTTTGAACCAATAGTCTGTACTGAGAATATTCTAATATCCTGCTCATATTGTGGAGAGTGAGAATTTTTGATTTCGAATTGCTATAGATTCAAGGTTAATAAAGCAAAGAAAAAAAACACGCATTTATTTTTAAAAATGTTTTAATTTTTTATTATCCTTGCACTGGACGTTCACGCCAGTGACATCGATTTTAAAATCGCCGGCTTCCTCTTCAAGGACCTTGGGAAAGAATTATACAAATGAAATATAAATTTCACCTATCACGCCAGTTACTTCCCTATTTGTTGGACTATGATTAAACAGTTTCTACAAACGGGACTGCATGGGATACTAAGGTAACGAAGAATATATTTTTAAACGTTGATTCATAATTTAGTTAATTAATTTTTTGTTTTAAATTTAATGTAAGTCAAATTTAATAATGTTATTATTAAGTTCTGCAAGTATATTAAGTTTTTATTATTGTGACAGCTGTTTCGGCGTTCTAGGCCATTTTCAAACAGCGGTTAAGGAACAGCTGTCACAATAACTGAAAATAATGCAAAACTTAATAATAACATTATTAAATTTGATTTGCATTAAATTTAAAAAAAAAATGGACTTCTATGAATTAAACATAAAAACAATTAATATCGTTAATTCACGTTTCAATTACATCATTTTAGGTACGAGTCTCTACTGTCCGAAACAATTTAAATATAATTGTTTTATAAATTAACACGCACGTTTAAAACCTTCGTAATCAATGAAAGAATTTTGCCAGGATTGATAGTGTAGTGTTAGTCGAATCGACAAATAATAATTAGTCTTCAGGTAGTCTAAAATTAAGCAGTCTTTTAGGGTTAATAACGGTCGTCTGGCACAGGCACTTGGCACCGGGCAATTGGTACCAGGCACCGGCCCTCTGAGCACATATGCTGTTGAGAGGACCACCCCAACGAGAGGGATGAAAAATCTACCCTAATTGGCGTCATTAACTGACCTGAAATAAATGGGGAATTGTGCAAGCGTAATTTTTAAAATGGTTAGCCATGCTAGACGATCTGTTTTTCAGATACTAACGTGAAATTATTTTTTGTTTTGTTTTTCTTTTAATGCCCTCCATGAGGGAGCGGCGAGCGTTTTGAATCCGAAACCAGAGGTCATTGGTTCGGAACCCGGCGGCGTGGCAAAGGAATTCTAAAATATTATTTAATTTTCTTATTTTACATACAAAATGAAATAAAAGTTTTAATAGTCAAATAATTTAATTTTTGTATATGAATACCGCACAAGAGTCCCAAACTGCTCCCAACCGTCTGGAGCCAGTGAGACTATTGCATTCCCAATTGGGGAATGTTGTGAGGCTGAAGGCATTGGGGAGGGGAAGGAGAAGGGGGAGAGGAAGGTGGTGAAAAGGGGAAATACCTGGCTATTCAGATCTGGTCACCAAACACGGCTAAAAGCCATTTCGAGCAACGTTTCAATTCTGAATGGTGGTCTTTCACCAGGACGATACTGAGAGTATCTTCCACTCTGGAACGTGCGCAAATACCATATACTATACATTATTTTTAAATGAATTAATTATGAAACAACACAAATTAATTAAATAAAAATTACTTGCGCACGCCAGGATTTGAACCCGCGACCTTCGGATTCGTAGTTGAGAGCCTTACCACTCGACCATGGAGGTGGTCGACAAATATTATTAATGATGAAATATATTTATTTTTAATAGCTATATATTAAATTTATTATCGCATTAATAAGTGTAGTTAATATATTATAAAAAATATATATATACACATTTTTATGCCTTGTTATTTGATTTATCTTGATTTTATTTAATTTTTTTTTTATAATGACTTACCTGCTTTCATCACTTATTGTTAATTTTTATCTATGTTTGTAGTTTGTCTATTCTTAACACTATTTACCGGTATACTTTGTATCCTGATGAGGGAAGGTTCGCTTTTGAAACGTGTTTATATTTATATATTCAATAGCGTCCCATATAAAATATTTCTTATTCATTTTGATTTAAAAAATCATCTTTTTTGTAACTTGTTCCAGAGTGGTAGATGCTCTCAGTATCGCCCCGATGATAGTTTCGGACCAGTCAGAATTTGAATTATTCCTTGATGTAGTTTTTCCAGTGTTTAACGACAAGATCTTAATAGCCTGGCACTTCCTAACAATCCTCATTCGCAGGTTCTCCTCAACAGTCATAAAACATGACATGAATATCAAGAGTCAGAATAACAGAAGGGTATGTTCAGAAATTTCTAGCAGCTAGGATTTAGGAGCAAAAAAATAGCTTATAGATTAAAAACACAGATGTCATCCTTAGTATCGATTATCAATGCATTGATCTCCCCTCCGACAGATACAAGCAGAATCTAAGTTATAAAAGGCATTGCACTCAATTAAATTAGAATCTATGTCCGTCGGGGCTGGTATTTTTTAGGATGTATTAATTCAGTCAGTAGAAATTTATTTAAACTAATTTTGTATAAAAAATTAAAGATATAATGAAAAGTCAGTCATCTTTTTTATAAGGAACGTTCCATAAATGTCTCTGAATAATATAATATTTGAATGCAGAAGAGTAAATATGAAACGATATGAATGTGAATGAAACAAGAAGTATGTACTGAGACAGAATATATTGTGTGGCGGTCTATCATGTGTGCCGAGAAACGGCGTGATGGTTAGTTTGTTTAATAATATGATTTTCTTGCTGACGACACTCCAATTTTTTTTATTCGCTTGGCTGTCCTGGACAAACGAGTTAAAAAGAAACAAATGAAAGAATAATCGAAAAGGGTGAATTGACAAAAACCTTAATTTAGCACTTTTGTGAACTTGACGTGATTTAAGGGTGAAAAGGGGTGATGGCAGGTACCTACCAGAAGCATGCATTACATATAGGCACACAGGAAATGTCTACCCCTCGTTACTCCAATAAAAATATTAAAAATATTTATATTTACTGGTAATAAACTCTACAACAAAATCCTACTATCCTTTAAAAATCACAACAACCGTAATAAATTTAAAAATCATATAAAACACTGGATACGTTACATAGGGAGATCTGAAATAGAAAATATATTAACACCAAATACAGACTAACACCGAAAATACTCAACTGCACTCAAAACACCTCACCTAATAATTGTTTTTTTTCAAGAACATCAATTTAATATAATGTAATTTGATATTTTGTAAAGCAAATCCCAGTGAGGATATCATTATTTGTAATTTTACTATAAAAAAAAGATAATAAAACATTATTATTGTTATTATTATTATTAAACTATTTGGAAGCACCCTCAGTATGGTTAGACGGAAGGAAAATGGATAATAAAACATTTTCATTGTTATTATTATTAATATTAAACTATTTGGAAGCACCCTTAGTATGGTTAGACGGAAGGAAAATGGATAATAAAACATTATTATTGTTATTATTATTATTATTATTAAACTATTTGGAAGCACCCTCAGTATGGTTAGACGGAAGGAAAATGGATAATAAAACATTTTTATTGTTATTATTATTATTATTATTAAACTATTTGGAAGCACCCTCAGTATGGTTAGACGGAAGGAAAATGGATAATAAAACATTATTATTGTTATTATTATTAATATTAAACTATTTGGAAGCACATTATTATTGTTATTATTATTATACTGAAGAGCGATCTTCGTTAGAACAGGTGCTCTCAAGAGGTTTTCACCTTTGCAGCACAAACGTTTAAATAAAGCTGTTCAACGCATTCTGCACATCTCTGTATACGTCAGACCGTGAGTGCATTACACTGCATCCCAATGGAATAAGTTAAGAGTCATCTACAATAATCATCAATGCGTATCGTCAACGATTCTGTCCGCCAAGACACTGCAGCGCTACTGAAATGTTCCTGGAGGGTTGAGTGCACTCTTTCACCGCCACCGCATGGGAAGCTTACGGTGCAGAGTATGCCAATTCCAGAATACATTCATTACTGCTACGGCTGTATGGGTGGAGTCTCCACTGACGGACCTTTGGAGACGGGAGACCGTCATATATACACCATAAATCCTTTTCATTTTGAATTAATTAGTATTTTTATGTAATTTTCTTTTTTTAATGCATTGTTATTCCTTTTTATGTGTTATTATTGTAACATATGGAACGTATTCCACTGCACTACCCCTGCCCCTGCATGACTTCTGGAATAAAGTATTATTAGAATTGTAAACAGTGTAGAAAAACATGATTTTTAAATTATAAAACTACTAATTTATTAATAAAAAAAACATCCAAAATACTATCCAACCAGCTTTTTATAATAATAATAATAAAAAATAATAAAAAAAAAACTAAACGTAATCAATAAAATTATGTCGTTTTTTAGAAATACATATTTTTATACTGATCATTTTCTGCCGATAAGGAAACCGAACCTTCTAGAACTTTCCGATTTTGCCTAAATGAAAAACCGTTCCTCGAATGTACCGTTAAAAACTCATATTATAAATAAAAAAAATACAAAAAAAACAAAACTTCTCCGAAAACCTAATCTAAACTTATCCGTTCTAAAAGGTCTTAGATTAAATATTCTTATATACATATTTTATATCGAAGTCATATATAATTATACATAGAATTTATGAATTCACTTTAATTTAACTTTTTAAGGATGTTGCGAGAGTAGGTATTGCCGAGATTTTGATTTTTGTAAGGTTAATTAATGCACAGTTACATCGATGGCCCAAGTAAAAATCAATTCAATTTTGATTTTACGACAAGTTCCAAAAAACCATTTATAGATTTAACGTCTTCGGTAAAAAAAATGGAGTAGGGGTAAGGGTAGAGGTATTTCATGGAAAAACAAAATGGCCGACAAGATGGCGCTGGATACGTGCAGTTTGAAAGCAAAGCAATAATTTTAAACGTTTTAAAATATGTAAGAAAAACATTAGCACCTGCGGTGTTTAAGTAATAATAATTATTCTGAATTTGGCAACCATATTTTGGAAATCAATCTGTCGTTTGACATAAATAAATATTCAATTTTTTATACTTTCAAATACAACTGGTTTACAAAAAGATAAATTTAAAATTTTAGAAATTAGAAAAAGTGTTAATAGTCAATTAAATATAATTAATAATCAAGTTTTTTTTTTAAATATCTATCCTTAAATTTAGTTTCAAGTTAATAATCATTAAACACTCAAACAAATATAAAACCTATCCACAATAACGAAGATTACCAACAAACTACACATATCAAAAATACACTCTACAAAAGACGGATTGAAATCATTGGAATACATTGCTTATACCGGCCATAACAAGTTGTCCGAGGAATTGAGACATGTGCACGTTGCGGACAAATCTCGAAATGATGTTCTGAAATCTTATTGTTTAAAATGCTATTTGAAAACCATTTTATCATAGATCTGTTCTGGTAGCTGTCCTTAAGAGGAACGGCTGCGCTGCCCGTTTCATACATAACATAATTTTGAATTTGAGGCCAAAATACCCATCCGAACTGAATAATACATTTAAAAAAATTAAAGGTTTAGTTAATATCTAGCACGAATGAGAAGTATTTTATTAATTTTTGTTTTATATTATAAAGTATATGCGAAGAAAATTTTTTTTTTTCATAATTTTATTAATTGTTTTTGTGTTTAATTCGTAGAACTCCGTTTAATATTAAAAAAAATAATGTAAATCAAATTTAATAATGTTATTATTACGTTCTGCAAGTATTTTTAGGTTTTTTTATTGTGACAGCTGTTTCGCCGTATAAGGCCATTTTCAAACTGTGGTTAATCCACATTATGACGACTTATTTATAAGATTTAATTTACGCCCACTCCTTTAAAATTTGGATGGGTAATGATTTATTATCGCTAAAACCGATTTAGCTAGAAAGCAATTAAAATTCTGAATTCTGTGAAATTTTCACATTTATAATGTGTTTACTCGTATTTAACTGACAATGTTTTCTTAATTGATTTATTTAAATGTGTTGTATTGTTTTGGTAATGTGAACATACTGAGAAGCGGTGAATGTGTAATTTTACTTTATTGATTAATGTTATATTAGGATCATTCGTTCTTTTATTAATTTCTAATTGTTTAAGTACATTTTATCTTAGGCCCTTTCTTTCTACATGTAAGAGTTTAGGTTTGTTGTTGTCAAGCGGGACGTGATTATTTACTAAAAGATGTTCTGTTACAATAATAAAAACTAAAATACCCGCGGAACTTAATAATAACATTAATAAATTTGATTTACATTAAATTCAAAATTAAAAAAAAAAATCATAATTTTAGATGCAACTTAATTATTTGCGGATTTAAAGCATTTTTTTTAAATTATCATATTTGATATGTAAATACGATTACGTATATAGAAATATAAAAACAAAACATTAAAAAAAAGATTTTTCGGGTCGATATTTTAAAATTTGTTGGCAAATTTGTGTTCCAAAGTAAATTGGTCGTTTTTAATTTAATTTAAAGTCCGCAATAATAATGCATATTTTATATTACATTATATTTTTAAAGTAGACGGGGTAAAACCTTTTTTTTTTAAATCACCGTTAGCCCTCAAATGATTGGTAAAGGTGCCTCTAAAATAGCGAAAAATCAATTTCTTCAATGGCCTATATTTCATAATGTAAAACAAAAATAAATAAATTACTTCTTATCCGTACTAGATATTTACTATACTTTTTGACGAAAATAAATGATCATTAGGTTTAGGTGAGTATTTTGGCCTCAAATCCAAAATTAAGTTTTGTATGAAACAGGCCGCGCAGCCGTTCCTCTTAAGGTACCTTACAAGAACTCCCCTGACTATAGATACGATGTGACGGAAATTTATCATTGGTGCATCTCGTTGCTGGGTTTACTCGCCAGTCAGTCTGGAGCTCCCCAGACACCTTGAAAAAAAATCTTGTCTATCTGCAGAAACGGGTAGGCCGTTTTTTGTGGTTTTACTCGGGGTAATTTCTCCATTTTGGAATAAAGCTATGAAGTAGTGAATTCTTGCTTGTCGTTTGGGTGCCATAATTGATTTCACAGCGAAAGTAATGCCTTGTGACGACTATTACTATCTCTAAACGCAGAAACATTAATTTGAAATTTTGAAACATTTATTTTTTCAAAATGTATCAAAATAATAAACTTATTAAGTAGGTACCTACTTGTGTTTTCCATTTTTTAAATATTCTATCCAAAGATACCTTCTTCTTTTGAATATGTAATCTGTGGCTAACCATAGTGGTATATCTATGGGCGGGTTCAATGTTTTTCATACCAATTTTAAAACGTTATATTAACAGTTTTACATATTGCATTTCATTTAAAATACTCTCTACACCTTTCTGGCACTAATAAAAACAAATTCTGTTATTTTAAGCGAAATTGGTCAAGTAATTTTCAAGAAAATCGAGAAAAGATAGATAGACAAATATAATTTTTTAAAGAGATTAATTAAAAAATCAATGTTGTAAAGTACTCATGCCAATAGCCAGAATTGTCATAGAACAGAAATTTTAATTTAAAAAAAATTATAATATACTGCACATCCTAAGTATGTGTGATACACTTAGAATGTTTAATAGACTATTAATAATTAAAAGACAAATTATTTAAAAAAATTAAGCGACAATGCTTCATCTTTAAAAAGAACCGGCATTGGGGACGGATATGTCTACCGTAGAGGCCGGACAAAGTATCCCTAAAGATGACAAAACGATAACGCGCGGTAACAGAATACGCCGAAATAATGATAATTTTCATGAACACGTATTAATTTATTTGTGTAAAATTGTTTTATGTCTCTTGTGTTATGTTGCAGCAAACGAGAGCGAAAAAGCGTTTAACGACATCTGTGAAAATTCTGGAAAGCTTTGCTTAGAAAATTAGCTAAGACGCAAACCTTTTCACAAAGGAAAACTGTAAATATTTCAAGAAGTCAGGTTTAGAAGTGGGAAACTTATTTTATTTTCCGATAGGGTGGTTTAGTTTGGAGAAATAAATATATTTTTCTTTGTTTGAAAATTTTAGTATTTTTAATACTTCGAACTGTCAGATAAATAATGAATGTAGACTAGTGCTGTAGAAATGAGATCTCTGAGGTGTATGTGTGATAAAACCACGCCTGCATGCAATTGGAAACAAATTTAAGAATGGCGGTTCGTCTCATTGACAATCCAATGTTAACAGATCGACTGCCATCTCTAATACATAGATGCAATGCAGTTATGCTGAGTCTGTTCTGCAGATATTTCAATGGAGCATGCTCGAAGGAGCTAGCAGCGTTGATCACAGTTGACGTTGACTTCATGAGAACGGGTCGTTTAACCGATTCGTTTTTATGTAAATCGACTCGTATATGGAAAGCTACCGGCGTCTGTCTTTAATCCTGCATTTAATCCGGGCCTCTTCAAGGCCGGCATTAATAAATCCACAATGTTGTCCAACCGGGTAGCGATATAGTTCTTCTGTATGTGCTATGCAAATACAGGGGGGTTCTTGTGAGATGTCACATAAAAAAACTTTCTATTACAGACATATTTAATGTAAGTTTACCCATGTAAAGATACCTGAATGATATTTTTACGAAGCATCGATTATTCAGGAGCTATTTTAATTTAATATTTTATTATCCTTTTATCTATCTACAATTCAAAAACTTATCCTCCATCTTTTCTTTTCTGTACCATGCATTATATTATGTATTACATTCATTTTTATGTCATCCAAAATGTTAAAACACGTTTTTTTTTTTGCAGAATTAACAACGACATTACACTAATCGATTGTGCGAAGTATTTTGGAAAACGCATCCGCTATCTGGTCTCCTAATTACGAGATTCATAATTACAGAATCGATCCATACAAAAAAAATTAACCCATGTGATTACATCGTGAAGGTTAATCTGATCAATTTGGAACGCATAATGATCGAATTTCGCACTACAATCAACTACAATCTCTGTCAGTCAGACGTAAATTTTCTGATGTATTTCTTTAGTAAACATGCATCAATTGATGCACCAAAAATTTTATCACAAATCAACATTAATACACCAATCAGAAAATCAACAAGGAGGATAAAAGACATTTTTTTTATATCGAAGCCTATCAAACAAATACGGGATATTTCTCTCCTTTACCGCTGATATTAAAAAAATTATAATCTGATAATGAAATATACATTTTTAATGACACAATTAATCAATTTAAAAAAAAATACCAATAATATCAAACTGATAATGTGATGATGCCCTTTATTAAGTACCAAAACAGGGTACCATCAGCACAGGTGACAATAAGGAGTTAGTTTATACACTTATTTTTCATTCTTATTATTATTTTCGCGAGATAATGTTTGTTGTTGTTTATTGTACTTATTGATTATGTATGCAAGTTTTGGGCATATTGCCTGTTTTATGTACTAAAATAAAATTGACTTATTGTATTGTAGAAACACAACAGTACATTTTCAGTGAAAAACAATTTATTTGAAACCATCACACGTTTTTAGTAAATATTACACTATAACACGTGCTTTTTATTATAAAACTTTGGAATTACATATTTTTATTTTTTTTAAATATGCTTTAAAATCTAATTAATGCTAGAGTATATACGTGCGAAATTTTAAAATAATCGACAATACAAACACTACACTAGTCAATATTTTGATTTATTGAAATCCATGATATTTTATACAATTCTACATGAACATGAAACATGAGCTTTTGCCAGGCTTCAGCACTCCTTGACGCTTCAGTAACGGTCAATGGTCGGTTACTTTCGGGAATAAATTTCATTTCTTCGTTATTAATCGTTTTGTTTCTAATTCGTAGAACTCCATTTAATTTATAATTTTTTATTTATTTATTTATTTTTTATTTAATATAATAATTTTTTTTACAGAGAGTATATAAAAATAAGACATGATTCATATAGTGTAACAAAAAATATAATATAGCTATTCCTCACCATAAAGAAACAAGGTTCTTGTGTTTGGTGAGTGATTATCGCTTAATTAATCAAATCATAACTTAAAATATTGTTGTACAATAGCAGGAAAATATGAATTTGTCGTGTAAATTTTGTAATTTATCACTAGTAATAATAATAGTATTAAAGAAAATGAAAAGAAAGTAGAAGAAAAGAAGAGAATCTAATAATAATAAAAATTAAAAAAAATAAATTTTAAATTGTTAGAGTAGTTTGAGGTAATTTTTTAATCTATGTTGAAATTCATGGATATTTTCTATAATTTTAAGATCAGATGGCAGATTGTTAAAAAAAGTTATTCCTAGATATAGGTATGTGTTTTGCGTATGCTTAGTATTGAATGGTGGGATTTTAATGTTTTGTTGATACCTTGCGGATATATTAAATTGTAATTTATTTAACGTTTTCTTTAAAGATTTGAATAATTGCATATTTTTTATAAATTTTATCTACTGTAGGTACATTGAATATTGTAAAAAGCTTTTCAGTGGAAAATGATGATGGTTTTTTTAAAATTACCTTTATTATCAATCTTTGAATTATTTTAAGTGGACTTAAAATATTATCATATGTTCCCCCCCAGCCAATAATTCCATATTGTAAAATAGACTGAACAATTTTTTTATAAATTTTTCTTTTTATTTGAATACTGCACAAAATCCCAACTGCTCCCAACCGTTTGGAGCCAGTGAGACTATGGTATCCCCAATTGGGGAATGTTGTGAGGCTGAAGGTATTGGGGAGGGAAAGATGAAGGTGGGAAAATATCTGACTATTCAGATCTGGTCACAAAACACGGCTAAAAGCCATTTCAAGCAACGTTTCTATTTTTAATGGTGGTCTTTCACCAGGGCGATACTGAGAGTATCTTCCACTCTGGAACGTGCGCAAATATACTATATATTATTTTTTTTATGAATCAATTCTGAAACTGCACAAATTAATTAAATAAAATTTACTTGCGCACTCCGGGATTTGAACCCGCGACCTTCCGATTCGTAGTCGAGAGCCTTACCCCTCGACCATGGAGGTCGACAAATTTAATGTAAATCATATTTAATAAGTTATTATTAGGTTCTGCAACTATTTTTAGTTTTTATTATCGTGACAGCATCTGACGGCAGTTTTGAAAATGGCCTTGAACAACGAAACAGCTGTCACAATAATAAAATCTAGAAATATTTGCAGAACTTAATAACAACATTATTAAATTTGATTTACAATAAATATTAAAAAAATATATATATTAACACACATACATATTTTTTCATAAATATTTATGGTAATCATTTAAATGCGTATATAAAGCGTGGTATTTTCTCCTTCTAACACAGTTCAATTCACATATCTCACGACTTTACAACATAACATGAGATAACATAGCTTTTATGAGGTCGTGTCGGGCTGGGAGAAATATCTCCCAATCAACTCTAGGTTACTCTGGGGGTTAAAATATGTTTTTTCCATGTTAAAACAAAAAAGTAAAACGTTTAAAATTTGTAAAAGCATAAATTAAAAAAAAAATTAATAATAATAACTATAAATTGGTGAAGTGAAAAAAGTAAGAAATGAACGCTTAGATACTTTGGATGTTGAATCACTGACGTCCATAGAAGTGCCATATAGACAAATTTGTTTATCATTTCGACGACTGGAGGCAAACACGTGACCACTTAAATTTGGCACAAGGCGGGTTTAAGCATTTCTCGAATTCGTAACGTCATCATTCGTGTATTGACTGGCAGCGAGCGATCATTCGAAGATTTTAAGGAATAAAACAATAATTATGCTTCCCTGTGCATTCAAATGTTCTAAAAATAGAAGTGGTAAAAATAAATAATTTGGGGATACTGTATGTAGGGTCTTTTAGAGGATACCAAGGAGTGAACTCGGGTCTTAAAGAGACCCATGTTGTAGGATGGAGGAAACATAGAGGCTGGTAGATCTTTTGAATTATGGGTTCATGGGGATATATTTATCCCATTGAGATATATCATATAAATCCACAACACAAAATAGGCCAATTGGCGACGTTGAGATAACACGGGCTTCAGTCGATTACAAGCGCTCGCCGGGTATGGATCTCCAAAGATTACTGGAAAATGCCTACATGATAGAGCATCTCAAGTAGGCAAGCGCCATCGGTAAGAAATGCTACAGGCCGCGGTGGTGCGTTCCATTAGTTCGAGGTCGGAAGGATTCGGGTTACATCGACAGCTGCTTCACCCCCTTCGTATTTCACGCGCGGGAGCAACTTTTTGCCAGGAACGTTGACTTTATTTATATACCCTACGGTTTATCAAGGTCTTGGCGGCAGATACACCTCTACTTGCAGCTCGTACCCTTTTCCTTCCCAGAACTCGTCTCCTTGCTTTCCTCCTTGTGGAGCTAATGGAAAGAAAATGGCGATACTGAAAATGTCTGGAGGCGTCTCGTTAAAGCGATTTCCCCGGCACGAATAGGATAAGGGGAAGAAGATGAGAAAACAATAAATAGCTTGAGGGGATTGTATACAATCAATTATTGACAAAAAACAAATGTATTTTTCAACAATTCGTATTACATTCAAATTGGAATGTCTCCACAACTCATATAACATCATTCCGTAAAACCGATTATTTTTGGGAAAATGTTTTTGAGGGGATATTAGAATATTCCTGATTTACCTCGGGTATTTATTGAGAATTTATTGCCGAAATTGAATTTATTATTAAATTAGGTTTCTTGTATGTTTATATTCTCATTTTGGAAAGGTACGTATATTAAAAAAAAAAAAAAAAAACACATCACAATGTTTATCCCATTTATAATGTTCGTAATAATTGGTTTTCATATAATATTTTGTTCTGTTTAGATTCTCTGATGAAATAAAACTGGCAGAGGAAATTTGAATACTAAAAATTTTGATTGGAATAATTCTAACTAATGACTAACTAACTAACTTACCATCACGCCGTTTCCCCGCAGGGGTAGGCAGAGAGGACGGGCCTCCAAACAACTCGATCTTGGCATACACTTCTTACTTCATTCACTTTCATACAACGTCTCATACATTCTCTTCTGTTATTCCGACTTCTGACATGGCCCGACTCAAGTATTTGATTCACTTGATCGTACCATTTCTTCTTCGGACGTCCTCGGATTATGACTAATAATAAAATTAACAATTAATTTTTATAAATCACTTTATTAATATAAACATATCAACATGTTTCGAAAACGATGCTTTCTTCGTCAGGAATACTTGTATATAGAATATATTATACTCACCGCTTATATAATAAAGTGGTGAATTCAAAGTAATTGTTAATTCATTTATTAATAATGACGCCACAAAGTGAATACCAATCTTTTGAAAAAATTATAATTAATTTGCAGCTAAGATTTATACATATTTTTTACATTACACAAGAGGCCCTAAAGAAATTAATTTTCCTCAAGGCAAACGTCATCTTTGAGGATGCTGTGTTCAGGGTCTTTTCGAGGAGAGGAAGTGTCTTCCATGTTCTAGGAGAGAGGAAACACAGAGGCAGGAAAAATCTTTTCACAGCCGAGTTGTTGAACTCATGTGTCTAATGTCGATCATGTATCAATGTTGGGCGCCCGGTGCCGAAGGGATCAATGACTCTAGTTCCTCTGAGCATTTTCCATTGAAATACCAGTAGAACAACGATAGAATTCCAACCTGACGCGTGCGTTCTAATGATTGAAATCTGTTTGTTAAGTTAATCTATCAAACAGAGCACCCGTTTCTGCAAAAGATTCAAGAATTTTTACCAAGTATTTTGGGGCTCCAAACCAGATGTGGCTGTCAAATTCAACAGTAAGAAGCACTTGCGATTTGTATAGGGTCAGCACTTGTGTACTATTTAAGTATCTACGGGTCCAGTACAGTACCAGTGCCTTCAACTAAGATTTATAACAATTGACTTACAACTAAGACTTATAGGTAGAAACTAACTACTAAGACTTATAACTATTGTTTTACATCTACGACTTTATAGCTATTGGCTTACAACTTCGAATTATATCTATTGACTTACACCTACGACTTTATAGATATTGGCTTACAACATCGAATTATATCTTTTGACTTACACCTACGACTTTATAGATATTGGCTTACAACATCGAATTATATCTATTGACTTACACCTACGACTTTATAGATATTGGCTTACAACTTCGAATTATATCTATTGACTTACACCTACGACTTTATAGATATTGGCTTACAACTTCGAATTATATCTTTTGACTTACACCTACGACTTTATAGATATTGGCTTACAACTTCGAATTATATCGAATATAGTTGTAAGTCAATAGCTATATGACTTTATAGCTATTGACTTACAACTTCGAATCATAAAACTAAGACTTATAGCTAGCAACTAACAACTGAGACTTATAACTAGTGACTTACACCTATGGCTTTACTTTATAACAAGTGATTTACAACTAAGACTTAAAACTAATAAATATTTATGACCAAGTGGGTCTTAATCCACAATACTGCTACATGACTAACAACTTTGTATAAAAACACCGATCACCAATATCTAGACGGGGCGTGTGGATCTTAAAAATAACGCTAGAACCAAAATTAATTGGTTCCCGAAAACATTTGTCAAAAAGAAAACGCATTACCTCCTGTTAAAAAGATCGCAAGAAGCATTGCTTGTTACCTTTTATTGGTATACATCGAGCAAATTTGTCTCCCAGCAAGTGTGCATCAACAGTGGCTAACTTTAACGAGATCATTTTTTTAATGCAAAATTGAGACTTCTCGGAATATATTATTAACAATTTAATCAACGGATTAATATTTAAAAACATACGTCCTTCAAAGATCGTTTCGAATCAGCGTTTGTTATACGGCAATTTATGGGTTCGTGACGTGTGAATGCATTGAAGTTACAAAAGCAGTTTTGTTAAAAACTTCACGCTGCGTACGGCGCGGTACACTAAGTTGGGTTCTTAAGTTTCAACATTAAACTTGTGAAGCGTGCCTTTCTGGCTTTTTATAACATGATCAAATTAGATCATGCGATTCGGGCTCTGTGTCATTTTGGAACAAAGCGTGCCAGTCTTTGGAAGTGAGGCAATGGAATTCAACAGGGAGTTGTGTTGTGAAATTACCCACAGGTGAGCTAAAATTTGTTGAGTTTATTTGCATGGCACGCCAAATCTAGCAGCGATAAATCTATGCATTTAAATCATTTACGATCTAATGTGCCATAAACGGTTTGAACCTCGCGTAGAGCGGATGGGCGCAAAAAAAGGTGTCATAATAAAAGATTAAGATATTGGGAACTCCCTGGAAAGATACACCATTTGAAACTTAAAATTGAGCCGTGATGTGTTATCCAGGTTTGCACGATTTTTTTCTTAACTTGTGGTTTCAAAAATATGAAGCAGGCGTCTCGCCTTCGAACAGTTTTTCTTGCTGGATAGACATTTAGACATTTTAAATAGACATTTTAAAGCTCCATTACTCATCAGTTAAACGATATAATGAAATTAAAATAATTGCGATGATCATAAAATAGTGCAAATTTCATGACGTCAGAGCTCACCGTTAAAGAATTATTTCTGAAAGAAACACATTTTTTTTATAGTTGCATTTTTTGAGAATACACACTTTAGTCGGTTGGATAATGACGTTTTTGGTGGCGTGTAAGGTCTATGTTTTTTAGCCCACTCTGCAAACAATTTTCTACATTTCTGCGTAGGCTATGATTAAAACAGTGTCTTCGAATTTTTTCAGATTTCCAGGAAGGTGTTGTGATGAAAAGCCTTCAACTAGATTTTAATAATGAAAAACATTTTTATTAAGCATTTAATAAATATCTTACGATCTCACTGACTGAGCCGTGCGGTCCTTGGGTATGTAATGAAAACATATTACTCTGCAGAAGGTAGTGGCTGAGTGGTCCAAGTCGATGGGATCGCACTGTGATGTCGCTGGATCACTTTTTTAGCAGCGAGTTTTTGATAGTCTCTGCGGTTCAGTGGTTAGATTCCTTTATTTTTTTTTACTGTAATTCCACACAGGAGAGCCTGAGGGAAATAATTTCCCTCAAGGCCTAAATCATCTTGGGATGCTGTGTGGAGGGTCTTTTAGAGGATAGGAAGGAGTGAACTTGGACCTTGAAGAGATCCATGTAGTAGGATGGAGGAAACACAGAGGCCGGCAGATCATTCCGCAGCCGAGCTTTTAAACACTAAAACGTGTCGTAGAAGCGATCCGTTCTCATGTGACAAATGTCAACCATGTGCAAATGTTGGGCGCGCGTTTGACGCTAGTTCCCAGAGCATCTTCCATTAAAATACATGTAGAACAAGGACAGCATTCCCACCTGACGTCTGTGCTCCAAAGATTGCAATCCGTTCGTTGAGATATGTGGATGTATCAAACGGACCGCCCGTTTCTGCACAGAGTCAAGGGTTTTTTTCAGATATTTTTATCACACCCGCAGCTATGAAGGAGATATACAATCAAGGAGACCATCATATTTGTTCAATAGACAATGTAAAAAATAGCAAAATAGCGTAAGTAATATGTACATATGACATGTATAAAATAGCGTAAGTAATATGTACATATGACATATATAAAATAGCGTAAGTAATATGTACATATGACATATATAAAATATTGTGCATACATGCAGAGAAAACATCGGCAATGCATAAAACGCATGATACGTCCATTAGTGACGGCAGACCGCCGGCTACTATTGACGACCGCGCATCGCGGCACGGCGAGCTTAACCCCGCATTCTCTAGCTTACTATCGCATCACTCGGCAAATGATCAACGCATGCAGACATAGGATAATATTAATTGAATTTTACCCGATTTTTCGACAAACATATTTTCCCGTTGCGTTCGATAAATATTTATATATCGTAATTATTTTAAACAACACAAAAATGTATTGGTGAGGAACACCTAAATATGTGTTTAGTATAATTACAGAAAAATTGATGTAATTAGAGACATGTCAACTCGGTTGACAGCACCGTCAAGGAAATATAGAAGAGAGTTGGTGGAGGTCATAGGGGATGCTGACGTTATTCAGCCAGTCGGGAGTCACTTGGTTCAGCACAGATATGCCATAGGGAAACTGATGAAGGGGACATTCTTCTACGATGTGTTCTGTTGTTTGAATATGTCCACATTTACAATTTTCGGAATCCTTTAGGCCCCATTTACGCATCATATACGCACAACAGCTGTGACTGCACCGGATGCGGTTTAATGAGTTCCACCGAGTCTTCCGAGAGAGAGAGAGAGAACCTTGGAAATTTAATAATAAGGTCTACAACAACGTCTGAGGTCTCTTTAGAAGAGCGTAGTGACAGAAGAAGTCTTTCGCCTTCAGTCCAAAAGGTTTCCTGGAGGTCAGGCGGTTGGTCGGGAAGTTTGCAAGTCATCTTGAAGTGGATTGATACTATTCACTGCCTTTTTGTATTCCATAAGGGTTGCTGTCACTCGTCTTACAGTGTGCGGTGCTATGTTCAAGAGGACAGGGAGCCATTGTAGTGGAGTGGAGGGAAGTGTTCCACTCACCGTGCGCATAGCAGTATTTAATGGACGTCGATCTTGCATGTTCGTGTCTTCCAGCCCACACAGGAGCACATCAGCTACAGAATAGACCAAGTTTAACTTTTCATGGGGTGTTTGCTTCACAACCCCAGCAAGTTCCAGCTAGATTATTACGATATTCAGTTAGAATATTGTATACAGGGGTTTTTACATATTTTCTTATAAAATTTTATTTATAGTTGCGACACGGGTATAAATCATATTATAGTAAATATTTAATATGTCTCACGAACAGATTCAGCAATAACATTCTGTATATATAATTTATCACGCAGCAAATTCACTCCCACTTATCCTCTAGACACATTATAGAGGATGTATGGTACTATAGTGTTTTTGTATTTGCATTATGTTCAGTTGAACATATCTACTACCTATGAAAAGGTATTGCCTTTTGCGTGAAGTCTAGGCACAAGCGAATTTTTGAATGACTCAGTCCTGAAATTATTGTTACAGTTGAATAATTTTTTTCATTGAATAGTTCTATTTGGAATGTAAAAATTAATTAGGCTAAGTAAATCAGGACGAGTTTATTATGCGAGTACATGCTAGAATTTTTACAATGATCTTTCAAAATTTAGTACGTATCTAATATTTTAATTTTTTTTCACAGATGACGAAGGTGGGTTGGAATGCGATGCAGCCCGGACAAACCATTCTGCAACCTGTCATGCCACCCTCAATGAATGCAATTGATACGTCAAGTAAGTACTGAATTCAATTAATAAATTTATTTTTTTCAGAAGATATGCAATTTAATCCATAAATGGGAAAAAAAACACAAAGAAAACGTAAAAAGGTGTCACAGACCTACCTTATTTTTGGAGTAAAAAATAAGTACATATTGGATTTACCCTACACCCCGTTAAAACGAAAGCAATTACATTATTTGTTTGAAAGTAGGTACCTAATGTAAAACTAAACGTATTTCTCGATGAAATTAAATATAATATTTCAAACTACCGCTGTTTCCCCGCAGGGGTAGAGGCAGAGAGGATAGACCGCCACACAACTCTGTCTTGGCACACACCCCTTGCTTTATTCATATTCATACACACTTCTTCTGTTATTCTGATTCTCGAAATTGCCAGATTCAAGTATATGATTCACTTGATCGTGCAATTAACGCGTCGTATTTTCTTTTTAGACAACTTTCAAACCATCTAAGCGTCTCTTTCTTAATCTTAATCATTACGCTTACATCGGCTTTCTTTTGGATCAAAGTGTTACCACAGTTCCTTGCCTCACTGAAATACATCAGAGTTGGTATCAGCACTCTATTGTGGACTGCTAGATAAATAAAAACTTTTAATTAAAATAAAGATTAATTTGATTTCATTAAAAAAAATAATTAATTGACTCAAGTATATGATTCACTTGATCGTGCCATATCTTCCTAAGGCGTCCCCGACTTGTTCTACCATCAAGTTCCGCGTTAAATCTTCTTGTCTTCCTACACCCTTCTTCATTAATATGCTCTACGTGCCCAAACAATCTAATTGTCCCTTTTCCACCTTGTAGTTATTAACAGAGATCTCATTTCTACGGCATTCTGTGTATTTTGATCTTTCCTCTGTCAGTTCCCTGCTTCATTGTCATAAATGTTGTTAACAGACCGATCTCTGATGGAGAGACGCAATGTAGGTGTGCTCTAAAGATATTTCAATGGAGCCTGCTCGAAGGAGCTAGCAGCATGAACATAATTTTTGAAATATTTAAAAAAATAAATAATTTTTATTTTTTTTTTCATTTTTTTAAAATTTTTTTAAAATTATTTTTATAATTTTTTATTCGCTAATCCTCGCAATAAAATCCATAATAATAATCGTGGTTACCAATGGCGTAGGATTCATTAAATCAATAATTTTTCTATCTATAGCGTAAAAGACCGGATTTTTATACAAACAAATAAAATATCTAGGATGAACCAAGTATGTACAAAGAATGAGCTAATGATGAATGTAAGTAAGTCTAAAGTCATTGTGTTTGAAAGAGAGAGTACGAAAACAGTGTGCAATATAGTTGTGAATGATGAATACTTGGAGCGGGTCGATGAGTTTGTATATTTGGGAAGTATGTTTATGAGAGATGGAAATACTGATAAGAAGATTGAAAGAAGGGTGAATGTAACTCCATTAACGGAGGCACCGAACGCGGTTGGCGCTGACAAAAAAAAATGTTCAAAGAAGCGAATCTAGCAGTTCACAATGGAGTGCTGATATGAACCCTGATGTATGGGAGAGAGCCATGGAATTGGCAGAGGAAGGATGAAAGTAAACTGAAGTCGTAGAAATGAGATCTCTGAGACGAATGTGTGCTAAAACCGTGTATGATCTTGTGAAAAATATTGAGATTCGTAAATAAATTAATTCAAAAGTTAAGGACGACCAATTAAGCCATTTCGGCATCTATAAATTAAAATATAATAATTGATCGCCTTACAAGAATCAAATAACGTCTTACATGTTTAAATAGCCATGGATTTTTGGAATACGGTAACCAGTCTCATTGAAAAAGATCATAATTTAAAAGCAATATAAATAAAGAAAGCCATTAACATTGATACTAATATTTCCCGTTAATTAAAAATTTCCCACTTCTTCCTAATCCCTCCCTCCTTTGGCGTTCTGTACCTTTTTTATGTTTTTTTTTTTATATATATATATATTTTTATATGAATACCGCACAAGAGTCCCAACTGCTCCCAACCGTCTGGGGTCAGTGAGACTATGGCACTCCCAATTGGGGAATGATGTGAGGCTGAAGGTGAAGAGAAGGGGAAGAGGAAGGTGGGGAATACCTTGCTATTCAAATCTGGTGACCAAACACGGCTATAAGCCATTTCAAGGAACGTTTCAATTCTGAATGGTGGTCTTTCACCAGGGCGATACTGAGAGTATCTTCCACACTGGAACGTGCGCAAAAATACCATATATTATTTTTAAATGCGTTAATTGTGGAACGGCACAAATCAGTTAAATAAAATTTACTTGCGAACGTCGGGATTTGAGCCCGCGGCCTCCGGATTCTTAGTCGAGAGCCTTACCCCTCGACCACGAAGGCCGTCGAATGTGTTCTGTTACTTGCTAGCATATCTCCGTCTCACTGCTCCGTTGGTTCGTGTCATATTTTGTCCCCTTATTTTTGTGTATGCACACTCTATGAATTATGGTTAAGTTTTAAATTTTACCCCGATGAAGCTTGAGATAAGCGAAACCGGTTGGTATTGATTTAAAAATAAATTAGCGGTTCAAAAGAAAGAGTTTGTTTTACTTAATGAAAACAACCACATACAAAAAAAATCCTCCCGCAATAAGTAAAATTTTATATAATCGATTTCTAATTGTACATTCAAACCGAAAGCGGAAATTTTAACGCGGTAGATAAAATTAAATTCTTCTTAACAAACAAAAAACTTATATAAGTAAATATTTAATTACGTTAAATATTATTGAGTTCTATGTTGATCAATTGTCTACACTTGACATTATTATTTTTTAGTATTCTGTATATTCCCGATAAGGAAAGATTCGTTTTCGAAACATGTTGATATGTATACATTAATAAAGTGGTGATTACAAAGTAATTTTTAAATAATTTACTAAAATTACATACCTACTAAATTAAGAATCGCGAATCCCTTATCAGACACAAGAACTCATCTTTTGTGAAAACGTATACACGACCAAGAATACCCTTTAATTAAATATTTTGAAAAATACTTGTAATGGTACTTGTAAGAAATAAAAAAAAAGTATTGAAAAAATTAATATGAAATACTTATTTTACACCACTGTTTAATATATAAATATACTTTTATTGAAGAAAATATATTTTTTCCTAGGTCTAATAATATTATTACAGGAATAAAATAGCGATAAAAAATTTATTCCAACGTAGCCATAGAGGTATTTCAATGGAGGATGATCTGAGGAACTAGCGTCATTGATCCCTTCGGCACCGGTGCACAGTCGGGAAACACGCCAAACGCGCGCTCAACATTTGCACACGGTCGACATTTGCCACATAAGAACGGGTCGCTTCTACGACTCGTTCTTGTGTTCAACAGCTCGGCTGTGGAATGATCTGCCAACCTCTGTGTTTTCTCCATCCTACAACATGGGTCTCTTCATGACCCATGTTCACTCCTTCTTATCATCTAAAATACCTACCACACAGCATCCCCAAAGATGATATACGCCTTGAGTGAAATTATTATCTCTGTGTACTGTAAAAAAAAGAGAAAATTGCAAACTTCATTACAATTTCTTTCGCTAAAAAATTAAAAGAAAAAAAAAGTATGAATACGTTAATTATTAAAAACTTAATCACAGATAAAAAATCTGTTAATTATTCTAAATACTATTACAATATGTACAAATTTAAGATTAAAATATCTCATAGTCGCTGCGCACCCGCGTTGCATATAAATTCCCAAGGTTGGCACGTTAAAGTGCCCTAGTTTACTTTGTATGCACCATTTCTTATGATAGAAACTACCATACGCGCGAGATTCATGACGCACGTATGGCATTCATTACGGACTCGACATGGCCAGTATAGGCGGAATTATGTGCGGTAAAATTATAATACAACTTTGTTTTCTTTTCACATTTTTTATGGGAGTTAACTACAAAAACGGTATTCAGAGAAAATCACAAATAATGTCAAATATGTTTACGAAAATAATATCATATGCTCCCTAGTGATTTTCCTCTTCCTCGTGTCCTAGTGATTCTATCTTAATCCATCGACACTTTTAATCCGAATACTGTTCAACTATTCATGACCCAAGATTAATTAATTCCCTAGAAACTAGAAACGGTAAGCCTGACGTTGAGGACTGAGTCAGTGGGGAGTCGGTCGAGACTAAGGTTTGTGCCTCCTTCACGCGATTTGTGGAAGCGAGTCAACTCGAACGCCAAAAATTGAACGCGAAATTGAACGGCATGAACCCACGTTTCAGTTTAAGGGGATCCACTTTTTCATCAGAGAATCAGCTTTTGTTGATCCATATGATATTGTTAAAATATTAAGAAATATATTTTCTCAATATGCTTCGAAATTAGGTTAGAATGGCTTTTTGATGTTGTGGGCCTAGTTTTCCCTTAAGGGGAACCGCTTAAAATTTAAAGGAGTTCACGCCCTCCTTATGCAGGTGCGCCCATATTGAAATTCCCGCTTAACGTCGGCCACACGTTTCGATTTACGCAAAAACAAAAAAAAAAACATCACCAAAATGGGCGTTTTATTTTATTTCGTAAATTCAGGCTAAAATATAAAAAAGGTATTCTAAAAAACTTAATTTGCCACAATGAACAATATGATAATATCCGACAAAGGGTTTGTAAGTAGGAGATTTTGCACTTGAAATTTGTTTTTTTTTCTAGGCTTATAAAACGACTCACAAAAAATAGCCTCTGTTAAACGAAAGGTCAAGGTATGTTGTACTCGAATTATTTAAAAAAATCATCTACGAGTTTATTATTTTATGGATAATGAATTTTCAATCCAAAACACATCTCCGACGGTCTCCATGATTGAATGATTACGATCTTTGGTTACGAATCCGGAGGACACGTGTTCAAATCCCGGCGTGCGCATTAAAAATGGTTTTATTTCACAATTTATCGCTTAGAAATAATATGAAGTATATTTGCGGCACGTTCCAGATTGGTAGATACTATCGTAGAAGACCACCATTCAGAATAGAAACGTTGATTGGAAGGACTTTAGCCGTGTTTGGTGACCAGATCTGAATGGCTAGGTATTTCCCCACTCTTCTCTTCCTCATCTCCATTCCCTCCTCAATACCTTCAGCTCCACAACATACCCCAATTAGTGACGCCATAGTCTCACTAGATCCAAACAGTTGTGAGCTTTTGGGACTCTTGTGCAGTATCAAATAAAAAACCAAACAAACGAAATATGTTAATAGGTAGGTACTATCTAAGTAGCTAGTTACAACGCAATGGGTGGGAAATAGGTTTATTATTATTATGAATTTGTAATACACGAACAGTTGTAATGCGTGTTTATAATACAGCAAACCTTTATCTTGCCCGTGCCACTGTTTTACAGAACATAACATAATAAACTCAACGCTTAAAAGGTGCACCTGAAAAACTTAATAAATCTAATAAAAAAACATTTAAATTAACTGATTTTTACCTTAGACGCAGTGTTGTAACGGAGAACCATAATCATTACCAAGTCTGCGCAGTCTTTGAATAGGAGAGTTTTCGATATAACTATTTGTATATGTCGGAATATTATACAGTGCCGTCTGTTTCTTATCGTTGTAGCCTAAATAATGATTTATGTTATAATATTGTTTTGCTTTTTTTTTAAATTTACACCAATGTTCAAACGTTTTAAAAAGATTGATCATCACTTTATGTTTAAGAATCTCTGTGTACTTGTAATTTTCATTAGCTCTTTATATTATGTTCTAAAGTGAATGTAAAAGCCCAGGTGGACGTGTAATCAAATAAATAAACTATATAATACACTACCAGGTACGACTAGACAGATAAAAACATTTACTATATTTAAACAGGAAATAAAACTATGGATTATTAAAACAGGTCGTCCCATTATTAGTAAGTACTGTAAAACACATTCTTAGACGAGCTTACTTAATTTTGAATCTCTTTGTCTTTAGGCATGTGTGTTCTAATTAAAATATATGTATTAATTGATAAACTAAAGTTCTTAAAAACTTAAGACAAGATTTTTGTGCATAGCGCAAAGGGTAACAATTATTTTTATAAACAATAATTATTAGCCCGAAACACTCATCCAAATTGAAAAAAAAACCTTTCCGAGCAAAGATAAATGTCGCCGACAGGACTTAAACCTGCACCCTTCTGATGTCCGGTCAGATGCTCTACCGTTGAGCTACGTCGGCTTAATCATACTAGTGTTTCATTCAATAATTACTGTTTTTATTATATTTTCACCTGTAAAATTTTATTTATTCTGACGCCATCTATTTGAGGGATTTAGCCGTTACAAGCCTTTCTCATACTAATAAAGTTGGTTGTTTACAGGTGAAAATATAATAAAAACAGTAATTATTGAATGAAACACTAGTATATATTGATTAACTTGGCGGGTTTGCGATAAGCCGACGTAGCTCAACGGTAGAGTATCTGACCGGACATCAGAAGGGTGCAGGTTCGAGTCCTGTCGGTGACATTTATCTTTGCTCGGAAAGGTTTTTTTCAATTTGGATGAGTGTTTCAGGCTAATAATTATTGTTTATAAAAATAATTGTAAAATATATGTATTTAATTTATTATACGTGAAACTAACAGTCCACAATAGAGTGATGATACCGATCCTGATGTATGGCAGTGGGGCATCTAACTGGCAGAGGAAGGATGACAATAGACTGAATGCTGTAGAAATGAGATCTCTGATGCGAATGTGTCGTAAAAAATATGTATGATCGTTCGAAAAATGTTGAGATTCGCACAGAATGCAAGGCTGATGTAAGTGTAGTGAGTAAAATTAAGAAAGGGACGCTTAGATGGTTTGGGCATCTACAGCGAATAGACGAAGACGGAGTGGAAGGAGAATATATGACGCGAATGTGAGTGGAAGAAGAAATCGGGGACGCCCTAGGAAGATATTTTACGATCATGCTGATCATAGCGTCTGGGTCTCACCCATGCATCGTCAGCTCAATTCCTCGGCTGGCTAAGTCCTCCACCACGACACAAGCAACATCTTCCGCTTACTGTAATGGCAGTAGGAGATTTTCAAATATTGTCAGGTTATTCGTAAAATGGAAATGTTTGTTCTACTTAATAAAAAAAAAGAAGTGAAACAAGCACTTCAGTCGGGCCATGTCAGAGGTGGGAATGACAGAAGAGAATGCATGAGACGATGTATGAATGTGAATGAAGCAAGAAGTGTATGCCAAGATTGAGAGTTGTTTGGCGGTCCGTCCTCTCTGCCTACCCCTGCGGATAACGGCGTGATGGTTAGTTAGTTAATTATATTTATTTTTACATGGCTTATGTAATGTCCAAAACTTGACATATTTAATATATACAATGTAACCTGTTTTTTTGTAACCTGTTTTTTAACAATGTTTTTTTTTTGGAATAAAGTTGTGAAGTTGTGATTTTTTTCTTTATCGTTTGGGTGCCATAATTGATTTGACAGCGAAAGTAATGCCTTGTGACAACTATTACTATCTCTAAACAAATAAACATTCATTTGAACAGTTCTTAAATAGGTACCTACATGTTGAAATTATTGTACCCAAACAAACATTCTTCCTTTGAATATGTAATCTGTGGCTAACCACAATGATATATCTATGGGCTAACCGCAATACAGCATCAATGTTCAATGTTTTTCATACTAATTTTAAAACGTTATAGCAACAGTTTTACATTTGGATTTCATTCAAACTACTCTCTAAACCTTCCCGGCACTAATAAGAACAAACTGTGTTATTTTCGGAGAAACCGGTCTAACGATTTTTTGAAAAAATTGTGGTCAGACAGATAAACATTCCTTCTTATACTAGTAAATAATACATATTTTACGTACCTTCTACGCCCGTCTCGACACACGAATTTTCCCAATGAGACTACGTTATATCAGCATATTTATATATAAACATGATTGAATTGATTTTTCACTAAAACGGCGCTATACAAAGTATCCAATTATTATTATTACTATTTTTTACATTAGTAAAGAAATTTCCAACAGAATATAATTAAGCTTGAACCGTCTTAATAAACCTTTTTTTTATACATGTTTACAGGATCCATTAGGAATTCTTTCAGCGTCCTACACGTAAATCCTGCTAATCCGAGTCTCTAAGATCCCTGGCTCTAATCCCGGCTTAGTGCGTCAGGAAGGATTTACTGGGTAACGCTTTCACCAAAGCATTGACATTTGTGACCTTAGATTGGTAGTTTGGTGAAAAGGTGCTTCTATTTAAAAAAAAAAAAAAATTATCGAAATATTTTGTTACATAATTACATTTTGAAACAGTTTGAAAATACAAGAAAATATGAAAAAAATTAAATATGTAAACAAAAAAATCCCACAAAGGCAAAGCCTGTTTGGGTATTATAGTAGTCTTTTCTATGGCTTATTTGAAAGTTTTCAATTTAAACAAAAAATAATTTAATCATTTTCTTAAAAGTGGTAGCAATAATAAGAAAGATAAAATATGACATAAAGTGATAATAAGAAACAAACAAGAAAACATTTCATTAGTTATGACAGTAAACAGAAGTTACTGTTATTATCACATATACGTACATAAGTATAATAAGATTTTAGTGGGTGTGTTGAAATCACACACAAGTACGATACTAGTGTTTGTAAAGTATTGGTGTATTAAAAAATGATAACATAAAACAAGGCATTGAACAGTATAATATGAGTACATTGTTGGTATCAGCAACAGGTGAAGAATTAAGTTGAATTTTAAAAGTCCAACATTCAAATTTAAACAATAGAGAACAAGCTAGAATTCTGTCTAAAGGAAAATACTATAGATGACTGTTAAGATTTATAAGAAAAATTGGTGAGGTTTTTTTTTTTATATAATAACAAATTACAAGGTAAATCGGGATGTTTTTCGTAGTGCTCCTCACTAGGGGTTCCTGTACTAGGGCGGACTTCTTCTTTAATCGCTTCCTCATTGCCGAGGATCACTCCAATCTACCTGGTGTACAAGGCTGCTCCACGCCGCGCGCCATCGCGATCCTGCGCTACGTGGAGAGCCAAGGACACAGACATTCCGGACACCTTCGAGATTTAATCACTCCAACGCATCGGTGACCCTCCTCTGCTTCTCCTGTCTTCCAATTTGCCAGTGACCATGAGCTTCTCCAATTTTGAGTTGTCGGTTTAGCGAGTGATATGCCCAAATAATCTGAGGATACGCTGTACGCAGACAGTTGTTAAAAAATCAACGCCAGGAAAAATTACAAAAATAATAACCATAATTGAATTATTTAGATATATAGCTCAAAAAAAATATTCTTGAAAAGTGGGCGGTGAGCCAAATAAGGCTAGGAACCATTAATCCAAAAAGATAACCATATCGCAGATGTTCGATAGTATTTCTACGTTGACGCATCTTTAGAGAGGCCAATTGTTCAAATTTGTTTATAATTGGCGAATTCATGCTCATACACTTAGGCTGAGATCTGGGGGTCGTAGAAGCCACGATATACTGTACCTTTTCTTAAGGATACTCGGGTGACTGGTGCAATGCTCCACTGGAAAGAGTGTCGGAAGCAGGAAGTCGCTTTGCACTGCTCTGGAGGGACTGCCCTGGTTTCGTGGCTATGGTCTGTTGTGGATATAGGTTTGTTTTGAATTCCATCTTGGATTACTCCGGTTATCGACAGAAGGAGCCACTAAGGGTTATATTTAGTCGTCGTCAGTATCTGTACTAACCAATTTGATGAGCGTGTGTGACTAACCTCCTTCTATGCGAAAGCTGTGCAGGAACTGTTTTGGCATCTTAAATGCATAATTGTCACATAGTTGACTACTCACCCCTCCCTACCCGATCCGATTCTTATTGTCACTGGAAGGAGATATTGCCAGCTTCAGTTCGATGTCAAGGTTCGTCGCGGGGAGAGTTACAAGGGAGTTCACCGCCGCGATTCGGAGCATCTAGCGAATTCTGGAGTACAGTGAATTTTCAGTCAGGTGAATTTAAGTGCGGATATCCACACAACAAGGTACGCTTATTAAATTTCCGTGGCATCCTCCCGTTTCTCTTCAGTCCTTCCTTCACCTTTTTTTCTCATCTGGTTCTCCAGATTAACTTCGCCGCCAGTTCCAGATTTGGGGTTCTTTCAGAGCTATCGAAACAGGGACACTTGAGGGTTTAAGGTCCTTTAAAAAATATAGATTGTTTAATTAAAAAAATTAGCGTCCTTGACGTGTTACCCAGAAGGAGTAACTATAAGTTACTTATACCGGGGTGGGAGAGTGGTAGGTAACCTCAACTGTATCGGGCAAGCACTCTGCACGACTCGCTGTGCCGGTTCTGAAGATGTGCCATCGTTTAATTAAGCCGTTCTTTTGAGTCGTACGAATGTATTGAGCTGGTGCCGTGACACTCACTATTAACAAAATGAGTCCTTCCTTTTATTTCTATCACACATGGGGGTCCCATCTAGTGAATCGAAATCACTGCACTTTGTACGGGTACTAAATGATGAAGTTGTAGCTTATTATGTGAACGTGTCTTACCTTTATTCGATATGCTATTCCGTCTAAGATTTGCGAAGAGATAAGAAGAAAGGAATCTTATATTCTATTTGGTGAGTAATAGTTACTGGATTATTAGAAACATTATGTTAGCACATTTAACCCGAGAGGGCTAATCATTCGTCAATTTGAGTAACACTATTTTCGACTCTCACAAAGTACATCTTTTTTATTGCGAAAGTTAAAACACATACATTATTTTATGAAACAACTTTATATAAATAATAAAAATGAAAACATAAATAGGGCGTTTTGTTTAGAGGTATACAAATTCAAAATGAAAAAAAAAACACATTATTATAATGTTAATGTCTATGATATTGGCTTTATTTAATAGATAATTTTATGCCATTATTGTTTAAATATGATTTGGGGCATATGAGTGCCACGCCTAGCTCGAATGAAGCGCAATCGTGAAGCCCAATTTTCGACAAGTTTATCGAGCAACTGGGGCCGTATACCGGCAACAACACGGCGAATGTTGATTTCCGAATGGTCCAACGTCTATGGTTTATCAGCACAGACTAGTGATTTCACATACCCCCAAAGTAATCTAATGGTGTGAGATCACACGATCGTGGAGGCCACTTCACAGGTCTTTAAAAACCAAATTTCTAAAATAAACACCCTATAGTTTAGAGTATTGATTTTAAAAAAATAAATAAATTAACTTAAGAGGAACGGCTGCGCTGCCTGTTTCATACATACATTTTGAATTTGAGGCCAAAATAGCCACCAAAACCGAATGATCTTTTTTTAATATCAAAGGTATAGTAAGTATCTAGTACGGATTGGAAGCATTTTATTTATTTTTTGTTTGGTTTTATTATATTGAGTTCCATAGATATTTCCCATGGAGCCTGCTGGAGCCTGAAGGGACACGAGCGGAATATCCGTTCACAGATGTTGTTGGTTTCATGAGAACGGGTCGTTTGTGGAACGAGCTACCGGCATCCGTCTTTCCTCCTACATTTAGTCCGGGCCTCTTCGAGGCTTGTATTAAAAAATGCCTTTCTGTAGCCGCCTCCCTAACCCACCCACAACGTTGTCAGACGATACAGAGGCGTCCTTGTGAGGTGTATCATACAAAAATTATAATTTTAAGGAAATTTACTCTTATCGCTTGTTAAAACAAATTATTTAATTTAAGCTGTTGATCGGTTTCGGGGGAAATTATTACTTCATCAGGGCTAGAGGCTACAAACAGAAAACCGTTCTAAATAATATGATGTCCCCTGTAAACCACACCGTTTTCCACGCACAAACACATAAATTAAATTCCTTCTGCTTTTGCTATTTTTCACCCCAACGATGACCACATCTCCTACAATAAACATTCATATTATTTGCAAATATTCTCTTGGGGTAAGAATAATCTCGTCGAATTTAATGTTTCAAACACCCAGTCATGTCTGATTACGTCTAAAATTGATCGAAATGACAAGCCCCCATTGATATGCCTTCTCTGGTATGGGGCTCCTTCGAAGTCAAAGTAAAGTTAGTCTCTCAGAAGCTGGGCGTATTGTACAGAGCCCTCAGATACTTTAATAGTACACAACTGCTGACCCTGTACAAATCGCAAGTGCGCCCCACTGTAGAATTTGGAAGCCACATCCGTTTGATAGATTCCCCTATTTTAACAAACGGATTGCAACCTTTGGAGTACAGACGTCAGGTGGGAATGCTGTCCTTGTTCTACCGGTATTTTAATTGAAAATGTTGTGAAAAACTAGCGTCATTGATCACTTTTGCACCGGTGCACAGTCGGGATATACGCCAAATGCGCGCCTAACAATTGTGCACAGTTGACATTTGTTACATGAGAACGTGTCGCTTCTACGACTTTTAGGACACGACTGTGGAATGGTCAGCCGACCTCTGTGTTTCTTCCCTCCTACAATATGGGTCCTTCTTATCTTCTAAAAGATCCCCCATGCATCATCCCCAATTTCTCTCAGGGCCTCCTGTGTGGGAATACTGTAAAAAAATATATGCATGTTAATTAGACCATGCTGAAGACAGAACTATAAACTTTGTAAACTTTTATTAACTTAATGAAACAAATATGTATTAAAACTAAATATTAAAAAATAGGTACCTACTTAAGAACTTTATGATTTACATATATTTTGTAAAAATAAACGTATGGAATGAAATAAAATAATCAAATGAATTTTTCTTTATTTGGAGATAGTTACTTTCGCTGTCAAATCAATTATTGTACCCGAGCCACATCAGCTAGTATTAAATTATGTTAGTAATTAGAAATGTTCATTTTTTATAATTAATTTAAATAACATCCAAAAATAGCACACCACAAAAAAATAACAATACTTTTTAATGTTAAAATTTGCAGTTATTAATGTGAAAGTAAATTTTAAGAATACAGGCTAATAAGAATAATGAGCTGGGGGCTGTAGAGCGAATGAATGAAGAAAAGAGTGTAAGGAGAATATATGACGCGAATGTGAATGGAAGAAGAAGCCGGGGACGTCCAAGGAAGACGTGGCACGATCAAGTGAATCAAATACTTGAGTCGGGCTTGTCAGAAGTCGGAATAACAGAAGAGAATGTATGAGACGTTGTATGAGTGTAAATGAAGCGAGAAGTGTATGCCAAGATCAGGTTGTTTGGCGGTCTGTCCTCTCTGCCTACCCCTGCGGGGAAACGGCGTGATGGTTAGTTAGTTAGTTAAAAACACTGAATGGAAGAAGAAGCCGGGGACGTCCGAGGAAGACATGGCACGATCAAGTGAATCAAATATTTGAGTCGGGTCATGTCAGCAGTCGGAATAGTAGAAGAGAATGTATGAGACGATGTATGAATGTGAATGAAGCAGAAGTGTATGCCAAGATCGAGTTGTTTGGCGGTCCGTCCTCTCTGCCTACCCCTGCGGGGAAACGGCGTGATAGTTAGTTAGTTAGTTAGTTAAAAACACTGAATGGAAGAAGAAGCCGGGGACGTCGAGGAAGACATGATACGTTCAAGTGAATCAAATATTTCAGTCGGGCCATGTCAGAAGTCGGAATAATAGAAGAGAATGTATGAGACGATGTATGAATGTGAATGAAGCAAGAAGTGTATGCCAAGATCGAGTTGTTTGGCGGTCCGTTCTCTCTGCCTACCCCTGCGGGGAAACGGCGTGATGGTTAGTTAGTTAGTTAGTTACTTAAACACCTTAGGTGGAAGTAAAACTATGGAATTAAAATTTATTGAAGTCTTTCCCATGTAAAAAAAAATTGTTACTGTCGTTAAAAATTAATTTACATACCCCCGATTTATTTGAAATATATTTTTTATGCTGATGAGGGGAGTTTTGTTTGTGAAACATGTAGATATTTATGTATTGAAAACAGTGGTTTAAACAAAGTAATTCTTGTTAAATTATTTACATAATATTAATTATTACAAAATGGAAAAGTTTATGATGGATATTTTACGGTCTCTCGTCTCCGGAGGGCCATCAGGGGGGAGTCCATCCAGGCAGCCGTGGCAGAAATGATGGTATTCTTGGATTAGTGTACTCTGCACTATAAGCTTCCCATGCGGTGGCGGTGAAGTGTCCTGAAAGAGTGCACCCGTCCCTATAGTAACATTTCTGTAGCGCTGCAGTATCTTGGTAGACGGAATAGTTGGCGATATGCATTATTGTAGGTGACTTTTAGCCATTGTCATTGGGATGCAGTGTAATCTACCCACAGTTCTGATGTATACAGAGACGTGCGGAATACGTTGAATAGTGTGTCGCGAGTGAGTCGGTTACACTACTGTTACGTAACCCGGCTCAGTCAACTCGCGTGCACTTGGAACTCGGGGGTGTAGATTGTGGGAGGATGGGCGATGGGGGTGGAGATTGGAGGAGGGGTTTCGCAGCCGAAATCTGCTCCAAGTTGTGAATAAAACATGATTTGGGGGATGTTAGGAAACTTGCGAATATAGGGTTGCGTAAAATATTTATCTTACAAACTCATTGATAAATTACGAAGAATAAAAGTTACATTAATGGACTGATCGTGGGTTCAAATCGTAAAAATCAAAAACACGAAAAATACAAACGAAAAATTCCACACAAACATAACACATAGAATGGAAGACAGTGCGTTGGGAGAATGCATTTCAAGATGGAACATAAAAAACACAGCATATTTTTAAATGTCAGTAGAAACGCAATAATTTAAATGCTGGAACTGTGTTTTTACTCACAAAAACAGAAACGCTGTGTTTTTTCCTACCAACACTGATAAAATTTATCGAAGGAAGCAATCACTTTGTGATTTGACATTATAATTTAAATGAAAAATGTTTTTGTTTTAAGTCACATTATTCTATATATAATGTTTCTGCATTCGACCCGTTTCGGTTGGACTCAACCTTCTCAGGAATGTTTATTTGTTTTTTTTTTTATTTTTTAAAGAAAGACAAATATTCCCTGGTTACGAATAACCTGACAATATTTGAAAATCTCCTACTACCATCACAGTAAGCGGAAGATGTTGCTTGTGTCGTAAATGGAGGACTTAGTCAGCCAAGGAATTGAACTCACGACGCCTGGTGAGAACCAGACGCGATGCCAACTCAGCCACTGACAATAATTTACTTATATTATTCTAGAGTGGAAGATATTCTCAGTATCGCCCTTGTGAAAGACCACCATTCAGAATTGAAACGTTGCTTGAAATGGCTTTTAGCCGTGTTTGGTAACCAGATATGAATAGTCAGGTATTTCCACACCTTTATCTTCCCCTTCTCCTTCCCCTCCCCAATACCTTCAATCCCCCTTTTTCCCAAATGGGGATGCCATAGTCTCACTGGCTCCAGACGGTTGGGAGCAATTGGGACTCTTGTGCGGTATTCATATAAAAAAAAATATACTAAAAAAATATTAATTATTAATAAGATTTATTTTATAAATTTTAATTAATTACTTACCTACTTTCATTACCTATCATCAATTTTTGTCTATAATTTGTTCTATTTGCTTATGATGTGTCATTGCTGTTAGTATATTGCTTATCCTGATGAGGGGAGCTTTGCTTCTGAATCATGCACATATTTACATATTATAAACCACTGTTTTTAATATATAAATATCAAAGAAAATATTAATTAAATTAATTTAAATTTTTTATAAGAAATATATTTTGTATAATTAATGTTTAATATGTTTGACATGTTGACAACCTTGTTTCAAGTATTTGTGAAGTGTATTAATTATTTAGACTGTACTGGAAATGAAGCCGGGAGCCTAAGGCCATGGGAACAACACCGCGTTAGAAGGGTTTATCAAACGGCATAGAAGAATTTATATGATACTCTCAGTATCGCCCTGGTGAAATACCACTGTTCAGAATCGACACGTTGCTTGAAATGGCTTAAACCGTGTTTGGTAATCAGATCTGAATACCTAGGAATGTCACTACCTTCCTCTTCTCCTTCTCTTTATCCTCCCCACTACCTTCAGCGTCATAACATTTCCCAATTAGTGATGCCATTTTCTCAGTGGCTCCAGACGGCTGGGAGCAGTTATACAAACTCAATTGACAAATGCGTCGAGCTCCATTTCAAATAAAATTTCAAAACTTAAATTTTTATTGAAAATATACAAGTTTAAAGTACAAAGGGTGTAGCTTGTAGGTAAATGTATTTTTTTACAGTTAGCTCATTAAATACATATATACTCGTATATATATATATTATATAAAAAAAAATATATATATATTTATATCTTCATATACAAAAATGAATGTTTGTCTATCTGTCCTCGATTTTCTCGAAAATTACTTTTCCGGTTTTGATGAAAATAGCACAGTTTGTTTTTATTACTACCGGGAAGGTTCAGAGAGTAGTTTGAATGAAATCTAACATGTAAAACTGTTGCTATAACGTTTTAAAATTAGTATGAAAAACATTGAACCGCTATGTTCATAGAAATATTTCTCAATAAATCTTATTAAACTGGATACAGCGATTAAAATGATGTATTTTATTTGCACGATACTTGAAGCTAGGAGAAGTCAGTTATAATGTTACACAATCGGGACCCGAGAAAATAATGAAATCTTCATGGCGATTTTAGCTTTTTGTAATCCGGTCGATTTCCTTGTTTCTTATTCATGTGTTTTTGCCAACATAATGTTTTGAACAAGCGCCTGTCAGGTCGCTGATAAGTAGGTACCGGCAAGTAGCTGGACCACTAATATGCAGAGAAACGATTTTTTCTTCCTAATGTTACAAAAAAAAAATTTAACAAAGAAATACGAAAGCACAATTTAAATACGTAAATCACTTTACTGATATCGCTGAAAATAGCACAGTTTGTTCTTATTAGTGCCGGGAAGGTTTAGAGAGTATTTTGGATGAAATCCAATACGCAAAACTGTTGATATAACGTTTTAAAATGAGTATAAAAAAACATTGAACATTACATGTAGTATTGAGGTTAGCCCGTAGATGTACCATTCTGTTTAGCCATAGATTAGATATTCAAAAGGAGGTTTGTTTGGGAAGAATATTTTAAAAATCTAAAACACAAGTAGGCACCAACTTAATTACTTGGATATATTTGGAAAAAATCAATGCTCTTGAGGTGATTATTCCACGAAAACGGCGCTATAGAGGTAATCCAATTATTAAAGTAAATTAACAAGTTAATCTTTCATTGTTTCTTTTTTTTTTAGAGATAGTAATAGTTGTCATAAGGCATTGCTTTCGTCGTAAAAATCAATTATGGCACCCAAACCACAAGTAAGAATTCACAACTTCGTAACTTTATTCCACTAAAAATAAATTCGAGCAAGGCCGGGCACACGTCAGATATTATTACTTAATACAATAATAAATAAAACTAATAATTTAAAGAGTACCTCAATAATATAACTATATAACATCGACGGCCTCCATGGTCGAGGGGTAAGGCTCTCGACTACGAATCCGAAGGTCGCGGGTTCAAATCCCGGCGTGCGCAAGTAAATTTTATTTAATTAATTTGTGCTGTTCCACAATTAATTAATTTAAAAATAATATATTGTAGAGTGGAAGATACTCTCAGTGTCGCCCTGGTGAAAGACCGCCATTCAGAATTGAAACGTTGCTTAAAATGGATTTTAGCCGAGTTTGGTGACCAGATCTGAATAGCCAGGTATTTCCCCACCTTCCTCTTACTCCTTTCCTTCTCATCCCCAATATCTTCAACCTCACAACATTCCCCCATTGGGGATTCCATAGTCTCACTGGCTTCAAACGGTTGGGAGCAGTTGGGACTCTTGTGCGGTATTCATGTAAAAAAAAACATGTTGTGATCAATATACAATAGATGTGGCAAATTCATTCGCAGTAGTGAATCGATTCTGTCAGCTCACCTAGTCTTGTGAATTTCTTCATTTAATTCATTCCTTTAATTCATTTAAAAAAAGCGCTATTTTCCGGATATCGAAAATAAAAAATAAACACGATAATAGCGATCTTACTCAACTATATAGTAAACAATACGAAAAATGTATTTACACCTCAATGTAGTAATTGATGGTTTAGTTTTTAAAGACAATA
>JAHDVE020009567.1:0-52028 GCA_022606495.2 Halesus radiatus | reverse complement strand
TAAATTCACTATTAACGCTTTTCTGATTCCTAAAATTTCAAATTTGTTTAATTGTAAACCGGTTGTATTTGCATGTTAAATTTTAATAATTTATTCCTAATAATGCCACAAAGTGAAAACCAATCTTTTGAAGAAATTATAATAAAAATTATGTATAGTTTATTCTACAATAGTTGTTTATTATTATAATTTTTTTTATATGAATACTGCACAAGAGTCCCAACTGCTCCCAACCGTCTGGAGACAGCGAGAATATGGCATCCCCAATTGGGGAATATTGTGAGGCTGAAGGCATTGGGCGGGGAAGTAGAAGGGGCAGAGTAAGGTGGGGAAAATACCTGGCTATTCAGATCTGGTCACCAAACACGGCTAAAAGCCATTTCAAGCGACGTTTCAATTTACTGAGAGTATACTGAGAGTATCTTCCACTCTTGAACGTGCGCAAATATAGTATATATTATTTTTAAATGAATTAATTGTGGAACAGCACAAAATAATTAAATCAAATTTACTTGCGCACGCCGGGATTTGAACCAGCGATCTTCGGATTCGTAGTCGAGAGACATACCCTTCGACCATGGAGGCCGTCGATGATGAGCAAAAAGACACAATATGGTACATTACAACCACTACGGGAAATAGTGGACCCCCTGTCCATTATACCCCGACCATTATACCCCGGGTTCCCCTAGGTGTTCTTCAGAATAAATTAAATATATCAGAAAATAAATTGGTACACAGCAGTCTCTGGAGCAAGGGTTCCCAACCTTTTTAGAAACATTGCGCACTTTTCAAGTATATTTTTCTTCAACCCCCCCCCCCCCCGTATATTACGTAAACAACATTTCTTTGTGTACCTCCATAAAACGAAATCCATCCAAAAGCTATCATAGCGCGTACAAAAAAAGGAACCAACAAATTATCTAGGCTCAAGGATAAAACCACTATATGGTGTTCATTCTCATCATTAGGAAAATGATATTCCTAAGATAAATTTTAACACGGAATCCTTTGGAATTTTATGAAATGGAAACTTTTAAATTCCATCAAACATACCACACTATTACAATATTTGAAAGTTTTAATTTCTCATTCATTAACCAATAAAATGCAAGATCTGGGCAACAGGTTTGGTGGTGTTGTTGACGTATTTGTTGACTCCATTTATATAGTAAATCGTCATCTATACCAGTTTTGATGATTTATACAATGTGTAGTAATATAGCTTGGATAATTCAGATCTAATGGTTTGCGTTATAGTATTGTTTTAGTTTTCTGTTTTATGTCACTGTTGAACGTTTGAAAAAGATTGTTCATTTCTTTACGGATAAGAATCTCTATGTACTTGTGATTTTTGATAGCTCTTTATATTATGTTCTAAAATCCACGTAAATACCAAGATGGGCGTTTAATTAAATACGAGTATATAAATAAAATTGCCCCACAGATCACTTTCAATTCTTGATCGTCCCACAGGCGACTTAAATCGCCCACTGGTGGACGATTTTGCTCACATTGGGAATCACTGTTCCAGAGGATTTGTTATGGCGCTACTATTTGGTATTTCGGGTATCACAAGGTAGAATAGAACAAGCTACGAATAGGTGAAAATACCTATTTTATTACTCCATTTTCTTCGTGAACTGATAAAATCTTGCTGATCGTAATTTAAGATATTTCCACGGGATATTATTCAAGTTATTAATAATTTTCCACTTTGTAGACAGAAAGAAACAATGGGATCCCATTACGATATTCACAGACAACAATAAAAACAACAACAGCAAATTATTCTGGCTAATAACGCTCTTATATTGTTAGGAGAAAATATGTACCGTGCTCCAGTAAGTACCTAAGGTTAGTTACCTGCTTTAGAAGAGGCAAGTCACCCGAATCATAAATAAACACTTTACTTATTTACTTTTTTTTTGGGAAAATTAACAGCAAATCCATAATTTTCATATATATAACAATATAAACAATAAATTATGCCAATTATAAATTTTCCTCTGCTGATGATAAATACTATGAGTAAAGTGTGACAATGTACAGTTTTTCATCAATTAGCTTAAACAATATCAGTCGGGGGAGGGGAGGGTGGATGGGAACATGGGAGTGGGATAAGGGTAAAAATATGGTTTAAGTTAACTAGTTTGAGAGTGGTCGCATTATGGATTTTAATTTAATATCACGTGTAGTTGAGTTAAAAATGTCAATATGGTAATAATTTAAGTTAAACGAGTGTGTAGATCTGTAGATAAACGAGTTTTGTTTGGAATTGGTTTTACAATGAGGGATATAAAAAGTAAGTGGCTGTCTGCTGTTACGATATGAAATAGTAGGCGTTTGAGAAGATCAGGGCTATCAACTAGGTTGCGTGCGATTTTAAATAACATTACGGAATCAGCTATATTTCTTCGGCAGGTTAATGTCTGTAAATTAAAGAACTGTGCGGAGTCTTGTCAGGTGTATGCGATTGGAAAGGAGAAACACACTACAAATGATTAGCTAGATTGTGTGTGAGTGTAGCTATGTATTATTACGGATTTTAAAATATTTAATTGTGTTATTTTAATGCTTATTATCAAATATCGGATTACATGTGATCAAAATGCGAAATATGCACCAATACCCAAATATGCACTAAGAAATGTCATAGACAAGAAAGTTGTCTTTTGGAGCCCAGTTCTCTGGGAAAATTTTGATTTTACGGGGGGGGGGGGATGGGATAAAATGAGAGGGATGAGAGAGGTGAGATCTGTCAATGATTAGTTAAAAGGTGAGACTTGGGGCCGTTTGAATGGGTAAAGCATTGACTCTTCTTAAATAAATTCCACATGTATAATTAAAAGTTTTTCACAAAAATTGTGTGCGAATTATTCTCGTTCAACCTCGGAAGGAGATTGTAAGTCTTTTGAAAGTTTTTAAAGGTATTTTTTAAATACTTGCGTGCCGAAAGCACTGTTCTTAGAAAAAAAGCTTGAACGAAAGCCTTTTGAAAGAGTGAAAAACTTGCTTCTTTGCAAACTACGCGTACTAACCCATAACCTAAACTTATAGGCAAACTTTGTTATAAACTTTTCATATAATATAAAATATAAGAAACACATCACCTCTATTCCCTATTTTTATATCCATTTTTGATTTTGCATGTGACATTCGTATCGTATTATTCCTTCTCCAGCATCCCTCTGGATTTGTAGTTTATGCGGAAACACGTTTTGAATGTGCCTAAGAACATTTTTAGCTTTCTGAAATTTTGTAACCTGGGGTAAAGACGTTTATTTCTAATTTTTAAACTGTCAATTCACGATACAATTCCATTTTTAAATTATTTTTTTTCAGTATAAAACTTTTGTAACCTTTTTCCACTTATTTACCGGACCACTTTCATCCTATGACGGGCTTAGTCAGACTGGCAAAATTAAAATTAAATCTGTGTTATATATAGCATCGATGTCTGGAGTGAGTCCCATTGCTTTCTAATATTGTTTTATTTTTATTTATGACTAGAAATTTATTTTAATGCTGACGGTACTGGTTTACTATTATGTTTTTAAAACTACTTTCGGGTTGGTTTATTACCCTCTGGAAGAAGGATTACATTGTGTTTATTTACTGTATCGATTTAAAAAAAAAAAAACATTGTAAAGAGGTTTTTTGGAACTGATGAATTTACAAGTATAACGCGAACTGGATTTGGATAGTAGACATAACATAATCAATAGCATCTGTATGGGACATCGACCGACAATATCAAAAATTATATGCGTAATTTCGTAATCAAAAGATCGCAAGAAGCATAGTTTGTTACCTTTTGTTGGTCTACGAGTACATCGAGCAAATTTGTCTCCCAGCTAGTTTGCATCAACAGAATGGCTAATTTCATCAAACATAAAATTGATATAGTTAGGCCATTAAACCTAAGGAACATTCCATTACAATGTTGCTTTACTCGGATATATAAATAAATAAAATATTCTTGGCCGCAACGCGGGTCTCGAGATTTCAGTGGCGTTGTGTATGAACTGTGCGCGACAAGTTGCTTGCTACGTGAGTAAACAACTTAGGAATCGGATACTCGAGAATCTTCGCAACTACCGCAAATCAGCAATTACTGAGGACCGACCGAATTTGTTGAATCGTCGGCTACGCCAATCTCCTAGTTTGCCGAGTCGCCGAAACTTTATATACTAGCTGATGTGTTCCCGGCCTTGATCGGGATTACTTATTTTCTTTGGAAAAAAGTTATGAAGTTGTGAATTCTTGCTTGTCGTTTGGGCTCCATAATTTATTTGACAGGGAAAGTAATATATTGTGATGACATCACTATTCCTAAACAAAGATATAAAGAAACGAAGAAACAAAGAAACTTTCACTTGTAAATTTTATTTCATTCCAAACAACCATTTTTTCAAAATACTCGTATATCTAAATAATAAAGTTTTAAAGTAGGTACCTCTAGTTGTGTTTCTTATTTTGAAAATATTCAACCGACACAAACTTTTTTCTTTTGAAAATGTAATTTGTGGCTAACCAGAGTGGTTAATCTATGGGCTAACCTCAATACAACATGACGGGTTTAATGTTGTTCACACTAATTTTAAAACGTTATAGTAACTGTTTTACATATTGCATTTCATTCAAACTACTTTCTGAACCTTCCCGGCACTAATAAAAACAAACTGTGCTGTTTTCAGCGAAACCGGTCTAGTAATTTTCGAGAAAATCGAGGACAAACAAACAAAATTACATTGATTTATATATGTATCAGTACGTGGGTTTTAGATCAATGCCAAGATAACATTATTTGTCCATGTCTCTAGGCATACGCAATCCTATTTTTATTTTTATATATGTATAAATGAATTAAAAATTACTTTGTAAACACCACTTTATTAATATATACATATCAACATGTTTCGAAAGCGAAGCTTTTCTCATCAGGAATATACAGAATTCTAAAAAATAATTGTGTCAAGTATAGACAAATGATAAACATAGAACACAATGTACCAATATACGACAATGGCTAGGAAAACTAACGAATTTTCCTAGCCATTGTCGTATGGCGATATATAGGTTCGTGACATGTGAATGCATTCAAGTTACAACAGTACTTTTGTCAAAAACTTCACGCTCAACAATGTATTTGCATATGGCACAGTACATAATGTTGGGTTCTGTAGTTTCAACTTCATAAGTGACGCGTACCTATTTGGCTTCCTATGACATGACCAAATTACATTATGCGATTAGGGTGTAACCCTTTGAACCCTAAGGCGTTCATTGTATCAGCACCATATCCCTGAGCTTCTGAGCAATTTTTGACCAAAAAATAATATTTGACTAAAAACGCAATTTCGATCAATAATCAATTGTCAATTAGAAAACTATGTTTTTAGTTCATAATAATTGCAGACTTCCGGTAGCAAAAAAAAATTATGCCTTCAAGGTATTTGCCTCGCCAAATCAGGCCGGTTTACCGGCCTATAGGGTTCAAAGGGTTAACTTTGCGATCCGCGTCATTATGGAGAGAAGCGTGCTAGCCTTTCGAACCGAGGCAATGGAATTCAATGGGGAGTTGTGTTATGAAATTGCTTATCGCACCAAAATTGTCTTGCTTATTTGTATGACACGCCAAATCTAGTAGTAGTATGTCGATGGTATGAGAAGATTAAAGATGTATTTATAAACCATGAAATGCGTGCCAGGAGAGAGTTGTGTGACTTTAATAAAAATAATAGTTATTTATTTCAGAAGGTATGCAGGGGTAGTGCAATGCAATACGTTCCACAAGTGATAATAACACAAACAAATAAATCACAATAGGTACGTAAAAGATTACTTAAAAAATATGTAAAATAAAAATATGTAAAAAGTTACTTACTTGATCAATATTGAGAATTATGTATTTTTATGTCTGTCCTGAAGAAGGATGGTATTCGAAACCAATTAATAATAAATTATTTTTTCTCAGGAGGATGTTTTTGTTTTTTTGTTTTTGATTTTGTTTTTGATTTTGTTTTTGTTTGTTTTTTTTTTTTTGTTTTTTTGTTTTTTTTTTTTGTTTTTTTGGTTTTTTGTTTGTTTTTGTTTTTTTTGTTGTTGTTTTTTGTTGTTTTTTTGTTTGTTTTGTTTTGTTTTTTTTGTTTTTTTTTTTTTTTTGTTTTTTTTTTTTAAATGCCTATTGAAAACGGGATATGTCTTTCTCGGTCAAATTAGAAAGCAATTTTTTTTTCGGAATGATTGAGTTCTCACGTTTCTAGAAAACTATAGTGTTGTCTCACTACAGGAAATATTAATACACATACAATATATAAATCTATAATATTGCTTAATTCGTTATAACCAGGCGTTGTTTTCAGAAGCTTGATTAAACGAGGTATTACTGTACCTAGTTTCCCCCCAAAATTCCATTTCGCTAAAGTAAAAAGTCACGTTATTTATCCTATATCTATTTAAGCATTTGTAGCACAACACGAGCCATGGGGAAAACACACAAATCCATTATTTTGAAAATCCCTTTTATGATAAGCGAACTGATACGTTGTGAGTTTTCATTGAATATCTTATTTTATTTATTTATTTTTTATTTATTAGAAAACCCAACGGTTTACAATATTTATGAAATATTAAATATATTTGTAGGTATTTATTTTGTTTTTATTCATGGGCGTCCAGTCTGAAATGCCCATAACAGCGAAATATAGGTAGATTTTATTAGATGTATTATTATTTTTGTGTTTAATTCGTAGAAAAACATTTTTTTTTTTAAATTTAACGTAAATCAAATTTAATAATGTTATTATTAAGTTCTGCAAGTATCACACTGCGGTTAATCCACATTGTGACGACTTATTTACATGATTTTATTTACTCCCACCAAATTCTAATTTGGACGGGTTTTAAAAAAAAAAGAGTTTGAAAATGACCTTGAACCTCGAAACAGCTGTCACAATAATAAAAACCAAAAATACTTTCAGAACTTTATAATAACATTATTAAATTTGATTTACATTAAATTAAAAAAATAAATAAATTAATAATTCATTTATACATAATACCAATGGCGCGCAGTTTCTAAAGGCTGAAAAGCTGTGCCTACCCCAAGAAAAATAAACAACATAAATAATTATTAAAAATAAGAAAATTATTTTAATTTAAACAAATATCGTTTATAAAATTAGTAAGAAATTCTTTGTTTACGCCATTCTTCAATATATAAATATCAACATGTTTCAAAAGCGAAGTTTCCCTCATCATCATACACAGTGTAGAGAAAATATTTTAAATAGTCCTGTAAACATAGAATTTCCCATTAATTTTATTAATAATTATACATTTACTGAAGAAAAAATGGTTAGATAATAATAAACTATTTGATTTAATATATTTGCATATGAAGCGGTAACTTGGTAATGTGACATTATAATTTAAAAAATAAAACAATAACTTTGTTTACATCACTTTTATATAAAAATTTAATCTAAAGACTGAAGGGTGTTAGCTTTCTTCCAATGTAACCCTTATTCTTTCTTTACCAAAATAAAGTGTGGCCCAAAAATCATCACTCAATTTCTCAAGACAGTAACTTCGTATTTAAGTAAAAATAATTGGTTCTGTTTGTTGATTACGTTTATTTAGACGTTTAACTTTTTTTCTATTTTCCATGACTCTTCTCAAAACTTCTAGAGATAAATTTTCCACTTTTTGTCGGAAAGGTGTCTGGAACGGTCAAATCTTGCGGACCAGTGCAAATTGCCAAAACGAGAGATTAAGCGGACTGAGAACGATTGATTCAAAGTGTCCACTGTCGCTCGCGCTGTGTCTACGGTTGCACCGTCTTGCTGAAACCACATGTTCCCCAAAGCCAATTCGTCAATTTGCGACAGCAAGAAGTCATTGAATATGGTTCTGTAGCAATCACCGGTAGCAGTAACAGTGTTGCCGACAACGTCCTCGAAAAAATAAGGGCCATTCATCTTTCCTCAATAAACGCCGCGCAAAACAGTGTCTCTTCGTGCATTACACGTGGATTATCAGTGCCCCAGAAGCGATAATTTTGCTTATTTACATATCCGCTTAGGTGGAAATGCGACTCGTTGCTCATGATAATTTTTAGTGGAAAATCATCCACATTGCAATCGAGGTTTAGGAGAACTAGGCTGTAATTTACACCTGATTGTCTGTCTGTTGGCTTCTCCCCAGGATCTTTGGGTATTTTTTACCCTCTCTCCCAAACACAGTATTCTTAAGGGATTATCCTGACGACTTGCGCAATGCCTCCTGGGAAGGGTGGCGGGGACACGAATTCCCTGGCAGTGTTTCAGAGGAACTGCCCCAGTGTCCTAGCGACGGTTTGTTCCAAGTATTCTCATCTTGTTTATTTTGCACCAATTTGATTTTTTTAATGTTACCATTCTTTCGCCTCTCACTTGATTATCTACGGACTACGGACGTGCTGAGCAGAGCCAACATGTTTAAAAAAGTCACCTTTGTCAACCGTAAGTATAATATACTAAGCAATCTGGGATGTGTATTTTTACTCACCTTCTTCTAAGCTAATGATGTGTAGGGACACCTGAGGGTTTAGAATCAGTGACAACTTTAGCTTCGTCCAACTAAAGAAATAGAATCCTTGACGTGCACCCTGAAGGGGCAACCATAAGTTACTTATGCTGGGGTGGGAGAGTGGTGAGTAACCCTAACTGCAGGCAATAAATAGCTCATGTACTGTTTGTGCGGGAACACCTTTAAGTCTTCCACCAACATTCGCTGTAAAGACCTTCTTTTGATGTCCGATTGTACGGTCCGTCGTCTGGTTGATGTATAAGGATTCTCCCAGACACTGAGTCAATCAAACCAGCAACCGATTATTTCTTAAAAATATTGATACAATTATTTTGCGTTCTCGAGGAGTATATTGATTCGTGGTTTGTCAACGTGTATTCTGCTTCTGTTTACTTCACAAATGTCAAAGTCGTGATGACATAAGACGCCATTTGCAAAAACAACAGCATTTTCAAATAGGATGATGGCTTTTGCGCCACCTGTTATATCTCTGAATTTAAATTTAGTTTACATGATTACGGTCCTTTTTTATATGAATACCGCACCCAATGCTCGCAACCCTCTGGAGCCAGTGAGACTATAGCATCCCCAATTGGGGAATGCTGAGGCTGAAGGTATTGGGGAGGGGAAGGAGAAGGTAAAGAGGAAAGTGGGGAAATACCTGGCTATTCAGATCTGGTCACCAAACACGCCTAAAAGCCATTTCAAACAATGTTTCAATTCTGAATGGTGGTCTTTCACCAGGGCGATACTAAGAGTATTTTCCACTCTGGAACGTGCGTAAATATAACACATATTATTTTTAAATGAATTAATTGTGAAACAGCACAAATTAATTAGCTAAAATTTACTTGCCCACGCCGGGATTTGAATCCGCGACCTTCGGATTCGTAGTCGAGAGCCTTACCCCTCGACCATGGAAGCCGTCGAAGGTCCTGAGGAAGGCATAGATTAACCGAAACCGGTCGACAAATGTATACATTTAATAAGGCGGTTTAAAACAAATTTTCTTCTCTTTTAAACTAATTTTGGTAAATTAAATAATGTATTGCAATCTATGAACTTATTTTGTGTTGCATTGTTTGTGGTCTTTGGGAGGAGATCTTGACTGGATTGAAAGCCCTAACCAAGGAATCGAAAAGGGACAAACATGTGGTCGTAAACAATTTACTAAATTTGCTTTTTGTGTTTGCTGAAAGAAATACATTTAATTTGTTTTTTTTTTTTCTGTACTATTCTTTACATCTCTTTATACTTGATTATATATTTTTAAGTAAACCATAGACAAAATGCGGGCAGTAAAATACTAAAAATTCTGCCTCAATATGGGTTCGCCTAGTGAGGCAGATAAACACAACTCTACATATATTGTATTATTCTATTTCTGTATAAACAATTAAAAAAAGCTTAATAATCTATTATTTTTTTTTTTTTTTCATCTTTTCGACGGTACGTACAGCTTTTCATCCTTTATGGGAAGCATTCCGTAAATCATCCTTACACATAAACGATTTAGAAAATAGTAATCATTGAAGAAGATAATATTAACACATTCCAAATAAACCACGAAACCGAAAAAACAACAGAAATTAAAAAGATTTCAGTCGCATCTGGGACTCGAACCCAGGACCTCTAACTATCCGTGGTAACCGCTTAACCAACTAACCTAATGAGACCAATTCAATTTACGAGACTGTTCCGATTGCAATTGATTTCGGGATGAAACTTTGCAATCATCATAAGGATAGCAGCCAATAATATGGGATTTATAAAAATGGAGGATAATATTAACAAGTCTTGAAATTGGAGTATGATATCGGTGTAAATGGCGTAAATTGAACTGGTCTCATTAGCTTAGTTGGTTAAGCGGTTACCCCGGATAGGTAGAGGTCCTGGGTTCGAGTCCCAGATGCGACTGAAATCTTTTTAATTTCTGTTGTTTTTTCGGTTTCGTGGTTCATTTGGGATGTGTTATTATTATCTTCTTAAATGATTAAATATTACAATGAGGTTTACAAACTTCAATAAGTTATAAAAAAATAAATTGAGGATTTTTATATTGTTTTGACGTATACCGAGAAACTGTTTTCCTTGGCTCCACGGTGACGCACAGTATTACGTTTCTAAGGATTCGAGATTTGTTTGATGTGTAAATCACGAGATTGTCGGATTATTTGTTCTCTTCGGGGTATTCTTCAAGGAATTAAGGCATACTTTCCTTAGATTGTATTCAAATGATACACTCGAGCTTCTTTAAAATGAAGTGATATGAATGCTTGCGCGGAAAATGAAACACGTGTTATATCAGGTACTTACGTATACCGTACGTATTTTACCGTAAGTATGTCGTATTTTGTTATTCAGCCGTCATATATCGTCACTGCATACTCCTTCAGAGATTCACCATTATTGTTAGTAAAAATATTTTGACAAGACACCTGCAGATATAAGTATATCGACTTTTGTTATACCTACGGCCGTATATCCTCTCTGTTTACCCCTTCGAAGACATTTTGATATATTGTATGCAAGTAGGAAGCTGTAGCGTATTTTATATAAGCCGACTACATGTATAAGTATGTCGTATTTTGTTATTCGGCCATATATCCTCACCGCGTAATCCTTCGGGTACTCGGTGTTATTGTTAGTAAAAATATTTTGTGTAGCGGATTTCCACTCAAATATAAGTATAACGACTTTTGTTATATGGCCGCATATCCTTTTTGCATACTTTCTTTACAAATGAGGACGAAGAGCAGAAATAATTCTTTAGGGGATCAACTGTTGGAGGGATCAACTGTCGGGGGGTGGGGGCCAACTGTCGGGGGGGCCAAATGTCGGGGGGCCAATTGTCATGGAACCATCATCTAGGTATTCAGGTTATTATTGTTACAATAAAATGCTGCATAGCATCTCGAAAACTCTATAATTCGTCCTTATTTTTGATATCTACCCCTGATGTATTTGGATATAAAAAAAAATGGGTGAATTCTTTGAAATAATTTTTTAGTAGCTTAAAAGGGTTGCATTATTAATTTTGTGTTTAAAACATTTTTTGGATATTCATAAGATTAATCTTGCTACGTTCTTGTATATATATCTTGCTCCGTCATAGCGATCCCATGAGTTATATATTCATCTTTATGACTTAATATGAGTAATGGTGCTAGGTCGTAGTTTTATTCAAAGTAGGTTTTTTCGTATGCTCCGTTTTTTATGGCCTTGTGATAGTTATTTCGCAGCTGATTTTGTGTTTGATACTTGAAACAGCGTGTATTTTCAAAGTTTTTTTAAAAATATTTCAAGAAATTCCTTATTGGTACAGTTAGATGTTTTATTAAGAAGTATTTTTAAATATTTTGTTTGAACTGTTTCCACAGACATTAAGTTGGTTTAGTACGCTTTTTATCAAACGTATAAAATAATGTTTTAGAATTGCAGAAAAATTAGGCCTTTCTCAATAAAAATTATTCGGATCATCAATTGTATTAAAATGTCTTCAAATGATTGGTATTCACTTTGTGGCTTCATTATTAAAAAAAAAATTAAAGACAACCGGTTTACAATTAGACAAATTTGAAATTTTAGAAATTAGGTAGTGTTAATAGTCTATTAAATATAATTAATAATCAAAATATTAAAAACAATAGCTATCTCTTGAATATATTTTCAATTTAACATTAATAATAAAAATAATTTCTTTTTTAATTTTCTTTAATTTTTTATTAGCATTTTTATTAATTATCACCTACTTTAATCAATTTTTGTTTATGTTTATAATTTGTGTATTATTTCATTATTGTGTGCTTTGTTTATCATTTGACATTATTATTCTTTATATTCCTGATGAGGAAAGCTTTGCTTTCGAAACATATTGATATGTATATATTAATAAAGTGGTGAATACAAAGTAATTTAATATTAAAATGATCTGAGAAAATCGTTTATTATTGATTTTCTGAATATTACCGAATTAAAATAGAAAACATTTTTTTAGAAATAAAGAATTTATTAGCTTCACAGTACATGGTTTCCGATTTTGCGTACAATATGCGGCATGAGCAGTTGAGCAGGAAAACATAGGACCCGTTAGAAACAATATCTCCACCACGGGCTCAGATGGTTTTACACAAGATCGCCCGCAGGCTACGGGTTGAGGCCTCAGGCCTCAGCCGCAGGTGATAGTTTTAAAACCTCAGATAACCAAAGAAATACGTATCAGAAGTAGAAGTATATTATCCAAATTGTTTTTATTTGATACTTTATTTCGATAGCTGTTCGGGATATCAGAAGAATAACAGATGAGATGATAATATTAATGTAATAACTCCCATATATTATACCCACGAACGTCGTGTTTTTATTTTATTTTGAGATAAATACATCAATTATATTGTTGACTAAGTACAAATTGTAATCAATTGGGATTTTTGCTTTATCAGTCTCCGTTCTTAACTTTTAGGTTTTCACCTCCTGTAATGCGAAGCTAGCAGTCCACAATGGAGTGCTGATATCAACCCCCATGTATGGCAGTGGGGCGTGGAACTCGCAGAGGAAGGATGATAGTAGACTTAATGCTGTAGAAATGATATCTCTGAGGCGAATGTCTGTTAAAATTATATATTATCGTGTGAAAAATGTTGAAATTCGCAAACAATGCAAGGCTGATGGTTGAACGAAGAAAGTAATATAAGGAGAATATATGAATGTGAATGGAAGAAGAAGTCGGGGACGCCCTAAGAAGACATGGAACAATCAAGTGAATCAAATACTTGAGTCAGGCAATATCAGAAGTCAGAATAACAGAACGTAATGAATGAGACGATGAAGCATGAAGTGTATGCCAAGATCGAGTTGTTTGGCGGTCCGTCCTCTCTGCTTACCCCTGCGAAGAAACGGCATGATGGTTAGTTAGTTAGTTTACCTTCTGTAATGTTGCCAGATCATTTAGTTTGGGGTCTCTATCTGTTCCCCTTTTGGTCACATGCAAATATACGTAGGCAAAAAATTACATATTAGATTTTTATTTAGAACACTAAAAACAAAAAAAATGTGCACTTCAGTCGGTCGGGGATGGTAGGTACTACCCTTAGAGTAGGTATATTATTACTCTAAGGTACTACCCTTTGTCAGTGGCCCGTGTCACAATACGACCGAAATTGTTTGTTTCTTGAAGCAAAATGAGCATTCTTCCCAGAAGTGCCAGAACTCGATCGAAGTTTATTGGAAGCAGTTTATGAAAGTGGTGTAGCTCAGTTAATTTAAAGTTTTGTTTACCTTTTTAGAATCGAACTCGGCGGGACCTAAGTCGGAAAAACTAAACCATTTGTAATTTTATATTCCTTGTATCACAACTTACCAAAGGGTGTAAGAGCCGATATATGAATGTGAATCAAGCGAGGGGTGTGCGCTAATACATACAGTTGTGTGGCCTTCCCTCTCTACCTACGCCTGCTGGGAAATGACATTTATTTATTTTTTACTTTTCACTATTTTATTTATTTATTTATTATTATCTATTTTTTTCATATTTTTAAATTTATTAATTTTTTTTATTATTATTATTATTTTTTATTCTTTTTTTTTTTAATAATTTTTTTTAAAATTTAAAATATATTTTTTTTTAAATTATTTTTTTATATTTTTTATTTATTTATTTATTTCAGTACATTAAACGGGCAATATGCCCAAAACTTACATACATGGATGTTCAGATAGCAATAACCACCAAGAAGTAAATCAATAAACAACATCAAACAATATCTCGCGAAAATGACAATAAGAATGATAAAGAAGTGAAAGGTCGAAAACATATTATAAAGTAGGTGTATAAACTAACTCCTTATTGTCACCTGTGCTGATGGTACACTGTCTTGATACTTAATAGCCGGCATCATCACATTATCAGTTTGATATTAATAGTAAACCTTTTTTTTTAAATTGATTAATTGTGTCATTAAAAATGTCTATTTCATTATTAGAGCAGTGTATATATTGTAATTTCTTAAGGTCCGCGGTAATGGAGAGAAATATCCCGGATTTGTGAGAAATGCTTTGATATATAAAAAATAAAAAAAATATCCTCCTTGTTGACTTTCCTGTTGGTGTATTAATATTGCTTTGTGATAAAATGTTTTGTGTATCAATTGATGCATGTATAATATTGTACAAAAGGAATACATCAGAAAGTTTACGTCTGACTGACAGAGATTGTAGTTTATAGTGCGAAATTCAATCATTATACGTTTCAAATTGATCAGATAAACCTTCGCGATATGCAATCACACGGGTTAATTTTCTTTGTATGGATTCGATTCTGTAATTATGAATCTCGTAATTAGGAGACCAAATAGTGGATGCGTATTCCATAATATTTTGCACAATTTATTTATATAATGTTATTGTTAATTCTGCACTTTTAAAAAAATTTGTGATTGGTAGAGTTAATCCTAACATTTGTGTTATTTTTTATTTTTTGAAATAATCTCTATATGCTTATTGAAATTAAGTGACGAGTCAAATATCACGCTCAAGTCTTTGCTTGAAGTTTTGACATGATGATTAATACCAACTTTTGTGAAAATTAAAGTTTTTTTTCATGATCTTTCTTTTGTATTATGATCCCAAAGTTTTACTTTAACACTCAGTAACTTTCTCCATGGCTTTTTGAAGACACAATTTTTTCAAGATTACGTTGTGTTAATATTAATTGTGTTATTTGATAATTACACTTTTTTCTAGATGTATCGTATTGCCATACTATGACAATACTAGCTTTTTCCATTCTGTTTTGTATAATGGCACTTAATATTACCTCAACTTGTCAATTTGACTGCCCTAAAACGGGATTTGTTCCCAGTTGGGCAGTCAAAGCTTTCATAGATTTTATGGTTTAATAATGTGTATTCCAAAATAAATAAAATTAAATAAAAATATCCGGTCCTTTCTGGTGAGAGGACGTTATTAACAAAATATTATTTACTTTTCTTTATATTTGTCGGATTCATATGATAACTATAACTTGGACCAGAACATCTCGATACTAGCAAAACTGATAAGATTGAAAAGGGTTGTCATGGGAACCGCAGCCGGACCGTGATGTATCTATGGCGCTCCATCATCCCTGTCCCTTCCTGACCAGCCCTAACTTCCGAGGCACGAGATGATGGATTATATTCATATACCCAATTTACAGACCATCATTCTCGCTACTAATAAATGAAATTTCGGTCCCCAATGTTCAAGACAAAAAGGAACTTTAAGTATGTACCAGGAACATGCGATTAAAAGCTATTTGTGTCATTTCACAAAAGATCCCTGGCTATAACAGAACCAGGGGGATAGCGTCATTCGTTAGCTCCCATTTGGGAAACGTTTTGAAGCGAAAGAATTCCACCCCTCTTAACTGGAAATGAAACAGTAAAACGAAAGGTAATGGCAGAGCAGAAGGAAAACGGAAATGTGACAATATTTATTTAAAGAATTGCTTCACACCTTTTTAATGTTTTATCGCACAAGATGAAACACCCGATTATATCGTAGCTAGCGATAGGTAAGGGGAAGCAGACATAGAAAAGGAAGACGAAGGTTCGGAAGTTCCCGTTTAATCAGATTTTGCCACGAATCAAAGCCAAATATTAAAAATATGTATTCTAGATTTATAATTCAATTTTCAAATTTAAAAGAATTTTTAACGAAATAAAATGTCTGGTTACATCGATAAATTATCTATCTATTACACAAGGTACAAAATTGAGGACATGTATTCAAGAAAAAAAACATTATGCGAACTTAGTGTCGACTCTTACATTAACGTGATAAACCAAAGTGCCCCTGAGGTGATTTTTCACAAAAACGGTACTATACAAATCACTCAATTATTTTTATATTATATGAAAGTGAAAGTATTGTTAAATTACATTTGCATTTCTGCGAAAGAGAATATGCCTCGGTTGGGGTCTTCAATATGCTAAGTGCATTGGAATGTGTTTTTTATTTTTCTTTACAAAACTTATTGTGTTATAATGAGACACATAATGTAGACACTATTTCATTTAAGCCCCATAAATAGGGAAGCAACTTGCCCAATCAGTCAGTTATCCGACGATTTTTGTGAGGTCTGTGTTTCATTTACAAAACCTTTACCGAAGGTCCTTGAAGAGGAGGCCGGTCATTTTATATTCCATGTCACTCGCATGGACATCCAGTATGCAAGTAATACATGTGAAATAATATCATACACTGTATCACGTCTAGTGGTGGGCGAAGCGGCTCGGTTTAGTGAGCCGGATAACTAAATCAGCTCTCTGTAAAGACAATCCACATGAAAACTGGACGAAAAAAGTATTGCGTAAGAGACGTCTTTAGGAGGGCCAAGGGAACGAGGGAGAGGGCATGGTGCGGGGGAACGCGAACCGTCGTTCAAACGAGCCGGATCAACCGTACCGGTACACTACAAAGAGCTGATTAGTGATCCGGCTACAGAGAAAGTTGTATGAAAATGAATGAAACAAGAAGTGTATGCCAAGATCAAGTTGTTTGGCGGTCCGTCCTCTCTGCCTACCCCTGCGGAGAAATGGCGTGATGGTTAGTTAGTTAGCTACTTTATCATCCTTTACTATTGATGTTACATTTATTAGAATATTGGTGGCGCAAGAAGAGTTAGTATTTATTTAAAATATTTATAATTTTAGCACTGGAGAATATTTATAAAATGACCTTAAAAAGTGTAAGAAGTTTTTAATAGATGTTAACATTTAATTTTTTAATATTTTTTAAACATTTAGTTGATTACAGTGTTGCTTGCTGCGGACGCCTGTGTGCACCGATGGATGAAGTTATGTTTATTTTTATTTACTTATTCTATAAGTGACTATAAGTAAGCACTAACCGGCTAGCCTAGCTAAACATTTCAGGTGTGCATTTCTTCAATTTATGGATATAATTGTCTGAAAAGATGAGTTTTATGTTTAGTTCAGAATTCTGTCAAGTCTTTGATCATTCTTAAGTCATGCGGTAGTTTATTGCAGACTTTAGGTCCTGATACTCCGAAAGCACGCTCACCGATCTTAGTATTAGATGTGGGCTTTGGTTCCATAAGGGTGGACTGCCGTGAATTGGTATTTTCAGGAATACACAGTTCTGATAAGTAAGCCGGAGCCATTCCGTTAAGTGACTTAAATACCATCCAGCAGAGCTTCAACTGGATTGTTTCAGGACATTTGAGCCAGTGGAGATTTTTGAGATGCTCTGAAATGTGAGAATATTGAGATACGCCGGCGATAAGTCTTACTGTATCGTTGATAAATGATTACAATTTGATAATTTGGTATTTGGGGAGACTTGCATATATATTCCTTTGCAGTAATTTAGACGTGACACAACGCACGAATTGACAAGCAGTTTATTCGACTCTGTTGACAGGTTTCACCGTACTGCTTTAATCTGCCTTAATTGAAAGAACTCTGTACTTACAGTTCTGTTTGCTTGACTTTTAAGGAAAGAGTAATATAATAAATCGGGCGTCAAGTTGTTGAATAGAAAAAGATCAATAGATATTACATTTGAAACAAATGCAAGCTTATATAAACTATTTAGGAACATAAGTGAAGATGCGAAACGTTTTACTTTATTGAAATATCAAATGGTATGAATGTAGTATCACGTTTTTGAACATGATATGTTTTTTCCGACTGAATGGCTTAGGATATTGACATGTCGTTTCAGTTAGGGGTTGCTCCAAGGGAAATTTAAGATTCTAGAAAGAATTCCTCTACAAGATTTCACTAGGAATCTTTAACACTAATATGTACACCGGTATTCCCGAGTTCAGTATACAATACACGGATACTTCATCGTAGTCATCATTAGTAAATTTAGGGTGACCCTACTCTTGATTTCTTGATAGTTGATCTCCCGGATAGCTAATCCCCCGAACGATTGATCATAATCAACATTGATGGAATTTGTAGTGTGAAGTGCAAGGTATAGCGTACTTTCCTTAAGCCAACTGCACATATAAGTATGTAGTATTTTGGTATTCGGCGGTAAAATAATAATAATAATAACAAAGCATTTATATAGCGCAGTTTTGTGTTGTTTCACTTCAAGTGCGCTTTACTATAAATAAACTTAAAAATGTTTAAATAACTCCATTCAGTGGTATCCTACAGTGCTACTTTTACATTCTATTTATACATTCTTAACATATTACATATATCCCTCTATATATGCTCCTCCCTGAACACCGCATTATGTATGTACTGATATATTTTATACATTTTTTAATATTTGCAAATGGTCATTGACCGTGAATAATTTTTTTTTTTTTAAATCATCGTTTGCTAAAATACTTGTAAAGCGAATTTCCACTCAAGACACCTGCAGATATAAGTATATCGGGTTTTGTTATACGGCCGTATATCGTCTCTGCATACGTTACTAGGAAGGAAGTACCACAAAAATAATCCCTTGAGGATCCAGGGTATCAATTGTCCAGGGGATCAACTGTCGGAGGATCAATTGTCGGGGGTTCAAGCGTCATGGAACCATATTTAGACCACTACACGGACTACGCTATATACTATAGAAGTGGTTCCAAAAGTGTGCCCCGCGGCTTCCTCTAAGGGGCGTTGCGATTTTTTTTTCTTCTTAATTTTATTTAATTTGGATTATGTTGTATTCTGTAACATAATTATTAGACCAGTTTAATAAGGAACTCCAGTGAAAAATATAATGGCTTTAAAAATAAATATTCGTATATAGATCAGCAAACACCGATTCTGAATATATAACTTTTATTGTATATAATTATACGTAGATTTTATAAATCGTTATATAAAAGTGAACTAAAAACTGAACCACCAAAACGCTATGTTCTGTTGGTACCACTGCTTCTGACGTCACAAGTACCGTTTTTGAGGCCAACTATAACTAGATAAGGTTTTTCCGCTCTTAATATTCCTTACTGCTAATAATTTCGCTGTTTACAGTGTACATTTTACCCGTAAAATCATTATGTTTGTTTATTGCGACTACTGCTTAAACATTCATACCAATTTTAACGAATTTGTCTACATCAAAATATAATCCTTGCACAACACAATGTCATTAGCACTTTGGTGATTATTTCTTCAGTTATTCTGGAAGCGGAGGATTTCTAATGATATCAAATTGTTATTTCTTATGATGCGTATCGTATTTAGTTTTATTTCAAGCCATTAAAGGTACCACGACCTATAAAAATTTGCATATTTCTCTCGCAAAACTATCTACTGTCATTTTTTGTCAGGTCAATGAGAGGCGCGTGGGTGGAAAACGGCTAGAGGCTTTCATACATAATTCAAAGCACTAAAGGTTAAAATCGCATCCAAAAAATTCTAACCAGATGGTAACAAAGTGTAAGAGGAATAGTTCTATATCATTCCCGTTTTTTTGTGATATTACCTAATATTGATATATTATTAGTCTGTCGGTTCTATGTTATTCATTGTAGGTCCTTTTTTCACATCATTTTTGCATTGATTGATTAATTATTCTGCAATTTAATTTCGCATTATGAATTCTCCTGTCACTCCTATTTTTTTGTGCGAATACCGCACAAGAGTCTCAACTGTCCGAAGCCAGTGGGACTATGACATCCCTTATTGGGGTATGTTGTAAGGGTATAAGATATGGGGAGGGGAAGGCGATGGGGAAGAGGAAGGTGGGGAGGTACCGGGCTATTCAGATCTAAGCACTAAGCACGGCTAAAGCCATTTCAAGCATCTTTCACTTTGGAACGCACCATAAATATACTGTATGTATTATTTTTAACGAATTAATTAATTAAATCAAATTTACATGCGCACGCTGGGATTTAAACCCACAACCTCCGGATTTGTAGTCGAGATTAAAAATTGTTTTGGAAATTTTTTCCGTTTTTGTCGATTTTGAAATTCGAATGACAAATTTTTCGGGATAAATAACTATTTATTTTGTGACAAGCTTATTTACACGTGAAATTGGTAATAAATAAATAATTCTGGAATTCTAAACAACCTGCGTACCATTCATAGGCTCCAGTTCAAAGAATGTTTGGCACCCCCTAGCAACACTTTACAATTTTACGCCGAGGTTACCCCTTGACGCTCTTTATTGATGATATGGATGAATTTCCCACTCAAGCACTCCGGCAAATGAAAAGTTTACCTGGGCGTCTCACGCCTACTTTAAATCCACTTTAAAATCTTTATTCGCCAAACTATTAGTCGAGAAACTGTAAACTACCTCACGAAAGTTTGCAAGGAACTTGTAACAAAAAAGGGATGGTTGGTAGTACGAAAATAAAATATTCCACTCTCATCGAATTATACTACCTAGATTCCTCTTTGTTTACCTGCGAGCTACATAATACAGGGCTTAGATTAAAAGGCACTGTTTCACTGCTTCTAGATTTTTCATTTTCAAACGCACCTCATCGCACACATGATTTTCTCTGAATTTGTAATAGTGCAGCTAGGGTCGGCTTCATAGGTTCTAAGGGAACATGAAAATCATATCATATCCTCTCTGTATACTTACACTAGAATTGAGGACGTACGGCAGAAATAATTCTTTAGGGAATCAACTGTCCGAGGGATGAACTGTCGGAGGGATCAACTGTCGGAGCGATCAACTGTCATAGAACCGATTGAGGACTTAGCTAGCAGAGAATTGAAGCCGCGATACCCGGGTTAGAACCCGACCACCAACAGGAAAATGTATGATGCAATTCAAAATCAAGTTGCAGTATATTATAATATGTTACAATGGGTGGAATTATTACTTTTTTCATCAAATGCCAATTGTGTTGGTCTACCCCTGACTGATACAAAGTAGGAGCAGAACGTTTGCTTACATATCACTCCAATTCTATTATTGAATAAGTTTCCCCGTTGAGCGTTTTCTTAGACTTAAGCCATGTTACGTATTAGATTAAATAAATTTATGATCAATATAAATGTTGAAACCTCAGATAATAGAATATATAGAGATATTCTGTGATCCATTTTTACTGTGGAACCCAGTGTCGATTGTTTCTTAACCTATACTACTGTAAGCTAAAGTGCCCGTACCTTTCCACACCTACAAACTAAATGTGTCAATTTCATTGGCTCTAATACTAAAACAAACTCCTGCGCATACACGTTTCAATGGCGTTCGCCAACAGCCATACATTTAAATGAAATGCGATAGAACCTGTGCGACAACGAATCGGCATTTATAAATAATAATCGATTTTTTAATGAAATTATTCAAGAATAAACTTATATTCTAAAAACTTATTATTCTGGGAGCAGAAACACAGAATCAGCATGATCTGGAAACTGGACGTGTTTGGGGTGTCCTTATTCGTAACAACCCGTATCGATTGTTTCATAATTATAGTTAGAAAACAAAATTTTGTAACTGTGGTTTTTTGGTTTTGTCCAATAATTCACAATAACAAAAGAAAAGTTTATTATTTAGGTGTGTGGGTATATATGTGTATGTTCATTTGTACGTTCATGTGTATGTGTGTGTATATGTATGTGTGTATGTGTGTGTATATGTATGTGTGTATGTGTGTGTTCATATGTGTATGCGTACATATGTGTATACATGCGTACATATATATATATGCGTATGTGTTTGCGTGTGCATGTATGTGTGCACCTATGTGTTCATGTGTACATGCTTGCACATATATAAAAAAAGTATATTTTTGTTATCTAATCCCTACGCATGTCTTTTTCTTCTTTTTATCTTCTACTTTCTTTTATAATTTGTCCAATTGTCAGCATGTTAATATAATTAATATAATAAATCCATATGTTTATACTAGACTTCATACAAATGTGCACATGCGTGCATGCTTGCACATATAAAAAAAACTATATTTTTGTGATCTATGCCTTACGCATGTCTTTTTATCTTTCTGATATTTTACTTTCTTTTATAATTTTTCCAATTGTCAGCATGTTAATATAATTAATATAATAAATCCATATGTTTACACTAGACTTCATACAAAGTAACTATACTCCATTGGTCACCATGAAACAGGCAACCGCCTAGTATGGTGATCTAATGTGTTTCAAAGCAAATAGGGGTCCTGCTGTCATTCCGCCCATACGTCTCGGCGGAGCCAATCTTGAAATCTGCAGCGAAATCAAATACTTGGGGCATGTCATCACTGATGACCTAAATGATAAAAATGACATAGAACGCCAAAGAAGAGCGCTGTGCGTACGTGCCAACATGCTCGCCAGAAGATTTAATAGGTGCAGTTCTCCGGTAAAAAAGCAACTATTCCAGACATACTGCATGAGCTTTTACACTAGCGAACTATGGACTAGATATACACAAGGCGTCATGGACACACTCCGAGTGCAGGCCTCCCTTGGAGATGCAGCGCCTCGCAGATGTTCGCAGAGGGAAGGGTGCATGGGTTCGCTACTTTGATGCGCCACAGAATAGCCGGGACGAGTCAGCGCTACCGGAGATCGGAAAACACTCTTGTCCAGGCCGTCGCCCAGTGGCATGGCGCGCCCCTACATCGTAGATGGAGAATTTCCCTCAGGCCATTGTAGCATAAGTGTTAAATATGTTATTTTAATTTAATTTATTTTTTATTTTATGTTTTCATATTATATTTCTACAGTGTGTAATTTTCTATTCTTAAAATGTATTCTTTTTATATGGCAGACAGAGTATTGCACTCACCGCTTTGTTCTGCTGAAATAAAACATTATTATTATTATTATTATTATTATTAATCCATGTAAATGTCTCCATTAAATATCATGTATTTTATAAATAAATAAATAATTTTCTTTAAATTCTTAAAATGAGAAATTGTATATAGTTTATTTATTCATTTATTTACAATATTAATAACAAGCAATTTGAGAATCGCTGGGTGCTCCACCCGTGTTGGGGCCTTTATTTTGCACTTTAAGGTGATATTTTGTTTAGAGATTTCCTAAAAATGAACGAATCAAGAAGAAGTAATATATGTACGAAAAGTAAATAAAGTTTACAAATGTCATTAAAAGAAAAACAACTAATTTTGATACTGCAGCTACATTTAATAGGGTTGTATCTATACTACATTGATTATTAAATTATAAAGTCGTTCAAGACTGTGATCGTGCTAGAGCGAAAAACTGAATTTGATCAGAAGATGATAATAACGACTAAAAATATTATGCTAAAGAATGGGTTAAATCAATAATAAAAATATATGTCACCAAGCTAACTGCTTGCGGTTATGAATAGAACAAATCAAAATTTAAGACAGTAAATGCAAACTTTAAGAGATGAAAATTTAAATAGACAATACTAGAAAAAACTTGACCCAACCAAAGATATCTTAAGTTCATTGAAAGAAAAATATCTTATAAATAGCGAACGTTATGTCCGTTTTGGAAAACACGAATATGGAAGCAAGAGAACTAATAACTCAGCTGTCAATAAATCTATGGCTGGGAAAGAATATTTAAAAAAATCTCCGGGACTTAGGACTTTTGCCTCAACCCAACATTGCTATTCACAAAAAAAAACTTAAAAGAAAAATACGGACGACTAAATTCAAAACTCGCCTTTCCCATATACGCACCACAAAAAAAACGAATCTTAAATTAAAGGAATCTTTGGTGACGCTCAGGTATAAAGAAAATTCTACATTATACCTGTAAGTAAATTTGTAGTTTTGCACTTAATGAGATGGCCATGACATGGCGCATTGAGTGATGTGATCGACGATTTCAAGAAAATGTGGACATCGAAAGCAAAGTAGTCGATTTAAATTTTTGTTTTGAGTAAATCAAATTTAATAATCTTATTATTAAGTTCTTAAAAAAATTATACTAATTTAGCCATTTCAAGCAACGTTTCAAAAAAGCATCTAATTCGCAAGAAGCGAGTTTCTTGCGAATTAAGAATGATAGCTAATAAAGCATCGTCAGGCGACAGCCGAGAGATTCTCAGAGCATATCTTTTAATATTCTATGATCTGAGGTTGAATCCTTGTATTTAAATATTCGGTTAAAAATCCCGACTTATCATCAAAGGAATATGTTGTAGGTATGGAGAAGAGATTATTATTGTGAGAAGGAGGTTGACCAATTACATCATAATCGTAAATCACAATAAAAAAAACCCGAAAAATAGCGATGATTCCGCGGTGAAAATTCAATGTTAGGGTAGATAAAATAAAAATACATAGATGCTTAATAGAAATCTAAATTATGTTTACAACCTTCAACCCAAGTAATGAGAATCTCTCAAATTGAATCGTCGAAATCGTCGAAATAAGGAGGGAGTTTATTTCAAACTGCTTCAATTATCAAGTAGGTAAACCTACATAATGTTAGAAGTTTGCTTAGTCCTGTGGTACATAAACAATGTGCAGAAGGGGTGAGGGAAATGGGAAGGTAGCAGAAGGTGGTGTTTTTACCTGTTTCTGAGTGTTTTATTGTTCAATATTCTCACCCTCTGGAACAGAGCTTCCGAAAAATATTTGGTTCACCGCCCCTTTTAATTTTTTTTTTCTTCCCCCCTCATCCGAGAAAAATCGATCACTTATTCGACCAATGATAACATTGATTTGAACTCCCACATAAGTCGAACGCAAATTTGTGAAGTCTTGAAATTCGGTCGGATGTAATATCCATTTGTACATTTAATTGGTAAATATTCAATTTATTGGAATAACTTATTGAAGCTTATAAATTTCATTGTAATATTTCATAATAATCATTGAGGAAAATAATAAAGATAATCCCAATGAAATATGAAATAGGAAAAGACAGGTAAAATTTTAAAAAGGTAATGTGGTCGCAATTGGGACTCGAACCCAGGTTATTATTATTAATTAAATATTCATTATAGACTATTGGAAAAGTCAAGAGATAATCCATATAAATATAATTTTATTTAATTGCTGTTTCACAATTAATTAATTAAAAAATAATATATAGTATATTTGCGCACGTTCCAGAGTTGAAGATACTCTCAGTATCGCCCTGCTGAAAGACCACCATTAAGAATTGAAACGTTGCTTGAAATGGCTTTTAGCCGTGATTGGTGACCAGATCTGAATAGCTAGGTATATTCCCCACCTTCCTCTTCCCCTTGTTTTTTGCCTCCCCAATACCTTCAGCCTCTCAACATTCCCCAATTGGGAATCCCATGGTCTCACTGTCTCCAGACGGTTGGGAGCAGTTGGGACTCTTGTGCGGTATTCATATAAAAAAAATATATATATATATATATATATACGGTGTTAAAGGTAGATCAACAAAGGTCATTAAAATCTTACTATTTATATATATAATCGAATAGGTATATTCGATATAGTATTTTGGTTTCAAATACATTCGGGAAGATCTTTGAAACCACAAGAAAATAACGGCAAACAACGTGGTAATTAATTGAGGATATTACTAATAATTGTTAAATTGAAATTACGAAAAAAATCCGGTATCCTAAAAAAACCTCTAAGGTATTCATAAGTAATGTCAGACGAAATAAACAAATCTTTCTCAGTAAGGCATCACTCCCCATATTGTATTTGAAATGTCCAAAATACACGACCATATATATAAGACCACATAAACAAAAAGTTTAAAAATTTGTTTCTACATGTTAAAAATAAACTGTTCCCAAAGTTAAAACGGTCAAGGTATCAAGAAATTAAATCACCCTTTAAAAATATTTATGAAAACAGTAGAATGAGAGATGTACGAGTATGTAGTAAAAAAATTTTCGAAATAATCAAAAAACCTGATGAATGACATGGTCATTGAAAATATACAACTACAAGAATGGAGAAAATGTAAAAACACGCCAACCGACAAAAAATATGAAAACGAATTCAAGAAATACAGAAACAAACTAAATAAACATATTTATTACAATGATATTGTTTTAAAGCTATTGAAAAAAAAACATGGAATGAAATAAATAAAACATTGGTAAGGAAAAATAAATGTATCTGTGATGCAGTTGTATCTAAATATTTCGTCGGTTTCAACCGACTCAGGTAGTGTAATTCTTCTTTAATGACCGAGTTAATAAGTTATTGTGTGAATGTGATCGAGCGTCTGACTACAAAAATAAACATTTACCAAATTTAATGTACCTACCGAGAGCTAAGGCTAACAAAATACAATGTATTATCGGAAGAAATTAAAAATTCCAAGACTCCAGGGTTGGACCAAATTCACATGTATGATTTTAAAAATTATGTCAAATTACTTAGCCTTATAATCGCTCACCTTATTAAAATTCGGTTTTAGGGACAATCTCAGCACTCAGGATGCGATTGCTAAATTAACATCAACAATAATGCAATATTTAGGTATTAGAGAAAAGTGTCTTGGTATCCTTATAGACCTCCGCAAGGCCTTCGATAGCATATCACATTCCAAACTCATCGAAAAACTAAAGCAAATTGGGATAGACGGTGTACGAGACGTGTAGGCCCGCACAAGGGACTGTAAATATTTAGGCACCGGCACACAGGAACGCATCACTATTGTGATTCGCTAGTCCTACTGAGAAAGGTGTTTGGTATTTTCCAAGTGGGGATGTCGTCGCCCGGAGCGTACTTGATTTGTAGAACCGGCCAGAATGATCGATCGCTTGAGGTGGTGTCAGCTGTCATATGAGCGAGGTTTGCTGTGTATCGGGGGACGGATTTAGGGTCGGACCGGTCGCTTCAAGCTCATAAGTAGGCTGGGTGGGTGTTGGGCTCAGGTTGTGGCATATCCGGGGACGGCACTAGGGTCGGACCGGTTGCGGCAAGCTCGTGGGTAGGCTGGGTGGCTGTCGGGCTCAAGTTGTGGCATATTCGGGGACGGCATTAGGGTCGGACCGGTTGCTGCAAGCTCGTGGGTAGGCTGGGTGGCTGTCGGGCTCAGGTTGCAGCATATCTGGGGACGGCTTTTAGGGTCGGACCGGTTGCAGCAAGCTCGTGGGTAGGCTGGGTGGATGAAAAGAGCAGTTCGGGTAGAGTGGAGATCTCTCACTTGGTGAGGAGAGTAGGTGCGGGTAGATTGAAGATAAATGATGATTGTCGATTTTTACGGTGGAGCAGCGTTAAAGTACAGATTTTACTTGGTCGGAGTCGTGAGCAGGAATAGCGGCGCGTGCCTATGTGCGTATCATTTTTATAGGGCACCGACAACGTTGTTTGCAGGTGTTATGAAATCATTGCATTTTTGTGGTGTAACTTTGACTTGTTCATGGTGAAACAAAGACCTTTGATTCGCCTAGTATTGAATTTGGTTGTGAAATCTTGACTAGGTTATTTGCACGTGTTGTTTTGACAACTTGTTTGTTTCAGAGGTCGTTCAACTGACTTGCTCGTATTTTGTTATGAAAGTCTTGTTACCAACTCGGACCTGCCTCTATATGAACCGTTTTGATACACGCAGGATTCAACTCGCGGTATTATTGTTTTGTTTACGTTTTTTAAAAGCCTGAGTTTATTTATCATATCCACGTTCGATATAGACGGAATAGTGCTATCGTGTTTCAAAAGCTATCTAAAAGAAAAATTTCAATATTTTAAAATTAAAAATGCGTTAAGTGAACCCAAAACCGTATCTTTCGCTATACCACAAGGTACGGTCATCGGTCCAATCTTTATTATATATGTTAATAAAATCTTCAACCTCCCCATAGTTGGAGACATATCTTATTCAGACGACACTGTGGTGATCACAAAAGGAAAATCATGGAAGGAAACAATGAGAATAGCAAATACAAATCTTAATATATTCAAAACACGGTTAGACCAAAATTGTCTGTCACTAAATACTGACAAAACATCCTTCATCCCATTCTCTTTGAAAGAAAAAAAACATTGAAAACAATATAAGAGTAAGTATCAAAATCCATTCATCACAGTGTGCAATTAAAAAAAGAGAATCCGATGATGCCAAATGTTTACCCATCACAGGTAAAAATAGCATCAAATATCTGGATGTTTTAGAAGATAGTCAACAAAAATAGAAAGAACAAGTACAAACTACGGTAACCAGGGTAAGAAAACTTACTTACATATTCATTAGATTGAGAAACATCTTATCATCCAATATGATAAAAACAATTGTCTTCCGCAATCCATTCTAAAATACAGTATAATCGGTTGGGGGGAACCTTTAAAACTAACTTCTAACCTGTTGAAAAGATACAGAGGTTGATTTTGAAAGCCATCCAACGAAAAACATCGATATTGCCAACTACAAAGCTCTTTTAGAGTTCTCAGTTTAAATAAAATTTTCAAAAATAATACATTGTAACAAATTCACAAAGACCATTTCCATAAAATAAGTAACTGACCGAGATCACATGGCAACTTAGAAATCCTTAAACTTAAAACTAGTTCTTCTCAACTTCATTACGCCTATCAAGGTATAAAAATTTTTAATGCCCTCCCGTATAAAATAAAAACACCAAAAAAAAAATTATAATTCTTTAAAATCATAAATCAAACAATTATTAGATAACTCCAACAGTAATTACAAGTTTTAATTACTTCTTAAATTTTATAAAACTTTTAATCGTAAATAAAGTATATAAATTTAAAAAAAGGAAACATGCTCTATATTCGATCAGGCCTTTCGAAATATGAACGTACCATGTTAATATCTTATATGCGCTTTATTGTTGCATTTCTAGTATCATGTACTTTTAGTCTTGTATTTTGTAGTAACTATCCTGTACAACAAAACAAATGTTATCTATATTACATTCTTGATGTGTTTTTATTTCTATACTTACCATTAGTGTCGCTACATGGCGCTGCTCACCAACTCAAACACGAGAAATCTTTTTCTATTGACTTGGGTACTTTTTGTTAAATAAATTAATACTTTTTTTGTAATTTGCTATTAAGATATATCTGTACTCAGTTGAGGTTATCCACCACTTTCCCACCCCGGTATAAGTAACTTATGGTTACTCCTTCAGGGTGCACCTCAAGGACTCTAATTTTTTTGGTTCAACGAAGCTAAGGTTATAAATGATTCTAAACCCTCAAGTGTCCCTGCATAGCATTAGCTTAGAAGGAGGTTAGTAAAATTCCACAGCCCAGAATGGTTAGTACATACATACGGTCGACAAAAGTGGCTCTAGTAATAATGGTGGCTCTGCTCTACTCGTCCCTAGATGAACATGGTGAGACGCGGAGAAATACTAACATAAAACAGTAAAAGGGAGAAACTAAATAGATTAAGTGAGAGTACTTAGGACGAGCCGTTGCCAGGACACCAGGGCAGTCCCTCTGAAGCAGTGCTAGGTGGATTCTTGTTCCCGCCACCCTTCCCAGGAGACATTGCGCCAGTCGTCAAGATTATCCCTTAAGAAAAGTGTAATTGGGGAGGGGGTAAAAAAAAAAAAACCCTGAGACCCTGGGGATATGGAGGGGTCCAGGCGGCCGGAAGCGTGCCACTGAGTCGGGGAGACGGGAAGGCCGTCACCACCAAGCTTGCTCCATCGGGAAGTACACAAAGGATCCGGCTAGGGCAAGTCAAAAGTAGATGACTGCTTCGGGTTGCAGGGATAGGGTTAATTTTCCACTCCCTAAGAGGGGATGTGGACAGTGCACAATAAAAATGTTTTTGGGTTCAGTTCGCCTGAATATCTCAAAATGTTTTTGAGTTCTACACAAAGAAAAATTTTTGTACCTAAAAAAAAACAAAACTCATAATAGGGAAATAAAAATGGAAAACAAAATTATAACAACAGTAGAGGCATCAGTGCAGAGTGAAAAGTTTAAAGCTAAAATTTAAAATTAAAAAAAAAGTATAAGATATATTAAAAATGGCAGGAATCTAAATGAGCAAAATACAGAAATAGAGAATGAAACAAGGTAACAAAATAGCAAGTAGAATATATCTGTACTATTAAATATTTTCAATTTTTTTTCCGAGACTATTACGATTGGAATTGTATTCAGGAAGAACTTTGCAATCATCATTAGGATAGCAGCCAATAATATGGGATTTAAAATGGAGGATAATATTAACAAGTCTTGAACTTGAAGTATGATATCGGTGTAGATGGCGTAAATTGAACTGGTCTCATTAGCTTAGTCGGTAAAGCGGTTGTCCCAGACCTTTTTATTTTTCTGTTGTTTTTTCGGATTCGTGTTTCATTTGGGATGTGTTAATATTATCTTCTTCAATGATTAAATATTTTATACGTATTTAAATTAAATAAAAAATAAAAAAAGTTAATTAATACGAGTCACATTCCAGAGGAACTAAAATGTAGCATTGTAAGACCAATTTTTTAGAACGGAGATCACTCCAGAATAATTAATTGGAGAACAATTTCCATATTACCTGCAACAGATTTTTTTAAATTTCGATAAATTTGGGTAAATTTTTAAATAAATTAAGTATTATCGATGAATGCCAGTATGGCTTCTAGAAAAAAAGTAGTGATTAACTACTCGAAAACTTTTCTAATTATGTAAATTCTCAGCAAAACTCTCAAACATAAACTGCTACTTTTTATTGATTATTCAAAAGTCTTTAATACATTCTGTGATAAACAAATAATAAATGTACTTGATAGAAAAGAAAAATGAATGTAAAGGTTTTAAAAGAAATTAGTAAATCTAGATACATCAAATCAGGTGTATCGCAGGGCTCAATTATAGGTCCTGAATTGTACATCATATATCTTACTGCTATGTTCAAACTATTTAAAAAGAGCTCTTAGATTCATTTTCGCTGATAAAATTGAACTTGCAGTGTAGAAAATCATTTAATAGATGTTTAAGAATTATAACTAGACTTTAATGAAGTGCTAAAATGGGCACATGATATATGACTACTAAAATTAATGTTAAGAAAACGAAATGCGTGTATATAAAGTCACCGAGTTTGGAAATCAGAAATTTACCAAAACTAACTCCACATAATTTTGAATGCATACAAAGGAAAATAAAAAAAATGTAACTGCGACACCACTGATTTTACAGAAGAATGTACTTATCTGGTAATAGTAGTAAAAATAAATTTAAGCGGGACATGCAAGTGGCCAACATATGTAACCAGCTCCGATCTATAGTAAGGGCCGTCTGTTTCAAAACCGTGAGCTAGATTTAAATTTTAACTGTCAGTTAAAGTAACTCGCGTGTCAAATAGGACAACGCGCTGTTTCAAGTATACATTTGCTAAAGTAATAGTTATTAGTGTGGCCAGTCGAGAAAGCAGAATATTCCTCCAAATTGTGTGAAAAAACACGCCGCATCATTTTTTGGTGCGGCCACACCGACGGTTAAATTTGATAGAAATAACAACTGTCAAAATATGCCGCGGGTTTTAGTTTGCGTCATACTGGTATCTAAAAAATATTCTTATATGGCAGAATATACCAATGGTGCTGACAGCTTTGTTCCTACAAAAATATTCGTGTGAGCGTTTAAAAATAAATGGCTACTTATTACAGACGATATTACAGGAAAAAATATAATTAGTCTTTCAGTAACTTATATCAAATTGAATTTGTGGTATTGCAAATTTCGAGATCTTTCGACCTACGATATCGCGTCAAAAATTCAGAATCGTTCCAAATAAGCATAATGTTAATTATCTTGAATAGTTTTTGGGATATTATCCCGTGTTGAGCTTTCTCCCCCTGTAACCAAAAAAATGCGTTTTGCCGTGAAAACCTGAAAACATATATAATATATTATTATCTACGCGTGGTCGAAATGTTTTCGCTTTTCGCTGAATACATATTACTGGATGAGGAATTCGTTATCACTATCATCATCTTCTATAATATAATTCATGAAATAAATCGTAAGAAACATCGAAGCGAGCGATTCCGTCAATAGAACTGTCAAATGTGTCAAAATGGCCGAGTAACTATCGGTTTTCGGAAAGTAAGTGCTAAAGTTAGTAGTGACGTAAAACAGGCAGTTAAATTGATTGAAAAAATGTATTTTGGTGAAATTTAACTTTAGCACGCCGTTTAACTCTTACATTCACTATAGCATGCGTTGAAACAGACGGCCTTAAGTAACTTATATAAATCTAAATTTGTCATGCCCCAATGCACACTTAAACGTATATATTTTTCTATGGTAGAATCCATCCTTAGATATTGAATACGAACGGGGCACACAAGAATTATGTACATTAAATTTACAAACTGCAATAATTACAAAAAGTTTCATACCGATGATATACAGATAAATATTTTTTTTTAACTATTACACGTCGCTGAGGGTCTACTTACAATAAGAGGTCCCCTATGGTACATTAATATTATGGATAACGCGGGAGAAAGTCAATAAAAAAATCCACTGCTGCACAGACACAAGATTCGCTGAAAGAAAAGGTCTAAAAATTCCAAGAATTTCAATTATCTATGGAGGTCGAACGCTTGAATATATGGCACCAGCAATTTTTAATAAATTTAATGAAAACTTTAAATTGGAGGAAAGTGAGAGGCCTTGTGTAAAAATGATAAATTTATGGATAAATAAATTGAAAATCCACGTATCTTTGAATATTTAAGTTTACCAATCTAAGTACTTACCTATGTATATTTAACAATTAAGTTGAATTATGTGATACCTGTAATAATTAAGTTAAATCATGTGATACCTGTAATAATTAAGATAAATGTTAGTACCTATTTATAAATTTAATATATATCTATACATTTGAGTAGAACCTACAGGCAAGCTGTCATGTGACCTCAGGACTAGACCTTCTATTTTTTTCTACTATGTGCTTATAATCACTTTATTGTGAATAATTTATTTTTTTAAAACTCGAACCGAGAGCGATCGTTTTTACACTTTTTTAGAAGTGTAAATTACCAGCTCTTAGTATTTTTCAGTCTTTATTAGCAGTCAGGGTAGCCAGATTAGTCAGGGAAGAGCTGATACCAATAACCTTTATGGCTCAAAAACAGTTTGTTCAGAATAACGTAGAATATATTATTCAAGAATGAATAATTCATGAGGATTCTTCATTTTGAACCCGTTGAAAGATTGACTTTCGGATGAATGCTAATCTAGGCAGGTAGGCATCTGTTGCCAAACATTAATATGTTGACGAAGGCCCTTTAATGAGGTCGTTTTGCATACTAAGCTTTCGAAGACATGCGAATGCTTTTAAGTTAAGTGTTTTTGTAAGGATATCTAGATACCAACCATAATAATATTAACATCAAATAAAGTTTTTGTCAGTTTAAAAGCAAGTTGGAATTTCGCCATTAAGTGGATATAAAAACATAAATTTGTTTTAAACCACATCAATTTAATAATAATAATTTGATGATTTGTACAGTGCCGTTTTCTTGAAAAATCACCTCAAGGGCGCTGTACATGACTAAGGGTTTTTCTTATCATGTACAAACAAATGCAGAAACACACTTACCTGGCAGGTCACTCCAAATTAACACGTTTTATTATAGAATGCTTGCTTGAGAATATACGATTTTTGCAGGCACAGGACACAATATTAGAAAACACTGCACGTTTAATGATATTGCAGTTACTGTTTAAATCTCATCTGTCAATGATAATACATTTATTACAAGGTTAGTGGCTAAATATTGATCGACCGGTTTTGAAAATAATGACAGACGTACATAAATATTTAGGTGTTGGAGTGGGAGGCGACCAAAGGGGAAGGGGTAATTAGGGGTTTTTCGCGAAGGAACAGAGCGGTTCACTGGAATATGGCCAGCCACATAGTAAATGCTTTTTACGAAGAGAATTTAAGAATTATTCATTTTATACATGATTAAATAAAAAAAATCTTTTTAACTTTATTCCAGTATTATTTTTGAACGAACCGGTTTCAGCCTGTAACGGCTGTCTTCAGACTGGTACAATGAATGCTTAAACTATGTTTTATATATAATTTTGACTGTCAGGGGTAACAAACAATGATTTTACATCTTTACAATGAAAACAACAGTAACCCATCTTAAAAATAATTTTTAAAACCGGATTGATATAAAAAAGTAATATTATGAATAAATTAAAAAAAAAAACCATATAATTCAAGTTTTGTAAAATCATGCTATGACGATACTGAAAAATATAATCTAAGTAAAATCATGGTTTGTTACCCCTGACACCCAAAATTGTATATATATCATAGTTTAAGCATTAATTGTACCAGTCTGAAGATAGCCGTCACAGGCTGAAACCGGTTCGGTCAAAAATAAAAGTGGAATAAAGTTAAAAATAGTAATCATTGAAGAACATAATATTAACACATCCCAAATGAACAACGAAACCGAAAAAACAACAGAAATTAAAAAGATTTCATTCGCATCTGGGACTCGAACCCAGGACCCATATTATTGGCTGCTATCCTTATGAAGATTGCAAAGTTTCATCGGGATTTATAAAAATGGAGGATAATATTAACAAATCTTGAACTTGAAGTATGATATCGGTGTAAATGGCGTAAATTGAACTGGTCTCATTAGCTAAGTTGGTTAAGCGCTTACCCCGGATAGGTAGAGGTCCTGGGTTCGAGTACCAGATGCGACTGAAATCTTTTTAATTTCTGTTGTTTTTTCGGTTTCGTGGTTCATTTGGGATGTGTTTATATTATCTTCTTCAATGATTAAATATTACAATGAGGTTTACAAACCTCAATAAGTTATAAAAAATAAATTGAATATTAAAAATAGTATTTTATTTAATCATTACAATGGAATTCCACCATGTATTAACAGTTGCAAAAATATAAATATTTTATACATACAAAATATATGTTGATTAACATTTGGTTTTGACTTTTTAATAATAAATTATCTACATGTATCAGGACCAATGGTTTTTTGTTCAGAATATCAAATATACTACGAATAAAATTTCAAATAAATATAGGTACAAAAAATACCGCAAAATAAGCGGTGGGCGAGGACTAGAGGGAGGCACTAATTAATTAGGAATTAATGTAAAAACAAATTTTGGAAGTGGTTCTTTGAAAAAAGGATTTAGCTATTAATAATATTTAATTCCACAAAGTACTTTTACAATTATTGAAGAAGCGACATATAAAATAATTCATAGGATGTTATCTCTACATGTACAAATTAATGTTTTTCTGTCTGTCTGTCCTCGATTTTCTCGAAAATTACTAAACCGGCTTCGCTGAAAATAGCACAGTATGTTCTTATTATTGCCAATAAGGTTTAGAGAGTAGTTTGAATGAAATCCATATAAACCTGTTTCTGTAACGTTTTAAAATTAGTATGAAAAACACTGAACCAGCCATGTTGTATTGAGGATAGCTCATAGATATACCACTCTGGTTACCCACAGATTACATATTCAAAAGAAAAAGGTTTGTTTGGGTAGAATATTTTCAAAATGGAAAACACAAGTAGGTACCTACATAAGAACTTTATTATTTAGATATTTTTTAAAAAATAAATGTTTGAAATGAAATAAAATTTTTAAATGAATTTATCTTTGTTTAGAGATAGTTATTTACGCTGTTAAATCGATTATGGCACCCAAAGCAAAAATTCACAAAGTCATAACTTTATTCCAAAAAATAAAAGTAAATCCCGAGCAAGGCCGGGTACATATCAGCTAGTTATAAATAAAGTAGGCAAATTGATGAAAAATTCAACAGATACTTTGGAAGAGAGTGGTGATCATAATCATTATACTATTTGGATGATTATAGCGCCGTTTTCGTGAAAAAAAATACCTCGAGGGCGCTGTACAAATATTGTTTTCTCAATGCTCTATTTTATTAATAGCTATTAAGAGGAACGGCTGCGCTGCCTGTTACAAACAAAACTTAATTTAGGATTTGAAACCAAAATACCAATCCAAACTGAATGATATATTTTGTTAATTACACGTTTAGTAAATATCTCGTGCGGATGAGAAGTATTTTATTTACTTTTATTTTAAATTACGAACGCCATGAAAAAAAAAATCATAATTTTAGAGACAACTTAGAAAATTATTTGCGGGTTTATTGTACATATAAAAAATAAATCATATTTTCTATTTAAATATGATTACGCAAATAAAATACGAGGTGTGTTCAAAAGAAAAGGTGAATTTTGAATTTTCGCGGGCTGTGTACATTCGATTATCGATTTTTTTTATTTTTATGTTGGTACACATATGTTTATAATATGTTAGCATTATCAGCCATTTTGGATCAGTGGTTTGTTTTTGACAACTGGAAAGGTTAGTCACGTTTTTGTGTGGTCTTCGATTTTTTACTTTAGGTTCGTTTTCTGAGGCATCATCAATATTAATATTTAGTATTCTATGTATTCCCGATGAAGAAAGCATCGCTTTAGAAACATGTAGATATCTGTGATCAGTAAAGTGGTGAAAAAAAGAATATTATTTAATTCACTTATTAATAATGACACCACAAAGTGAAAACCAATCGATTGAAGAAATTGTACCTATATTATATTATGTATAGACGGGTATCGCATTTGCAACCAATTTTCAGGAATTTTTTTTTTTAAAGTGAAGTTGTCATTTTTGAAACATTAATTATAGTCACATTAGTAGATATGCGTAAGACGACAATTCTATTTAAAAAAAATAGTAATTTCATGAATTTTACATAACACACATGATTAAATATGAAATCGATACAAAATACGCAAATAATAAACAGTACAAAAAAAAACTGTAATAAAGATTACATCAAAAGAAGGCTGAAAGCAGAAATTTCTGTGAACGTAGGACGGTGGATAAGTGGAAAAAAGGTGTCAAAGGAAGATTTACTAGCTATCGACGATGGAATGTTCCTGGAAACGGAACAACCGGGAAATATGGTGCCCTGGTGAATGGAAATGAAGCACGGCACTTGTAAAGGTTAGACGAAAATAGACTGAACTTTGTGGTTCATGGTACAAACATATGACCTAACCAAAATACGAGCGAGGAGATCAGAAAGCAATGCATGGCCGTCGTTAGCGCAATTAATAAGCTTAAAAGAGGGACGCTTAGACTGCTATATGTAGAGCGGCTGGAGAGAGAAAGGATTGATATGAAAGAATATTATGATATCAAAGCGGACGGAAGAATTTGGGCGTTTTCCCTGGAAGTTATATAAAATGCTTTAGTCGGGTTTATGTGAAGAGTGGGAGTAATGGAAAAGAACACGCGTGAGACGATTTATGAATGTAGATGACGTAGGAAGTACTGTAATTTTCTAAAAAAAAATTTTTTTCTATTTAGACATAAACGGTACATTTCATTACAAATAATAAGGTTGTTAAATTAAAATTTAAAATTGTTTAAGTACCTGTTACGTATGTCCATACAATATCTCATTAATTGTGTCTGGGGTGAGAATGTTTCTTAACTAATAAATGTATTTTTGACTAATAATAATAAAAGAAAGAAAGTGTGGGGAGAGATGGTGTGGAGAAGTGTAGAGAAATTACGAAATCAAAAATTGTAATTGACTATGAATAAAAGTTTGAAGAAAAAAAAATTGTAGTTTTAACGTAATTTATATTAATAATAATAATAATATTTGGATGATTTTTATAGCGCCGTTTTTGTGAAAAATCACCTCAAGGGCGCTTTACAAATCTTACTTCCTATTCTTACATTATTCCTATATTAAATCTATGAAATTTTTTTTTTTTTTTGGACACTATCATTACACATTATTTATAGACCATATAAAGGATGCAGTAAAATTATCAAAACTAAATACGGCTTGGTCTAAGTTTTCATACATGTGTTTAATTGAAAAAAAAAATAGAAGCTATCTGTATTTATTCCTTACGATATATTGCAAGACGCTAATACGAATGATAGGAGTTATGTGAAGTTGGGCGGCGGCCGAGGACGGGGGCCGGGGGTACTGATCCTTTCTTCCAATCTTCTTTGTCTTTGTTGGTGACTCCCCTGGGCTGCGTGACGGGACGCTCGGTGTTGGTTTGCCCATACGCCAGGTGGCGCTCGTCGGCCGGCCGAGTGGTATCCTTGTCGGGGTCGGACCACAGCAGGCCGCGGGGCAGCCTTCTCGGGCACGTCCGTGGGCCGCATGATGCACCGGATCTGCTCCGTGAACTGGAGGTCAGAACTCAGGTCGCCGTGGCAGCAGAAGATCTTCTCGTCAAATGTTTTTATTTCCTATTGCGCCTTTCTCGGTAGCCACGAAATCTAATTTTGCGGATTGCAGTTGTGGTACAGTGTTCAAGGTTATACAGCGATATCTTTGCAGCTTATTAAAGGCTCCAAAATAGCACATTCACCATTAAGTTTGAGTTTGAGTTGTCTAGCTCGTATACGATATTGTTTACAATCACCACAGTTCAAAGAATAACATTGTAAATCATTCACTTTGGGACACTTTTAACAAGCAAAAAGGTCTTTTAATAAGCACATGTGTCGAACGCTTCGACCGACCGATGCTTTTGGATTAGTTTAGAACAACGTGACAGATTTGAAGTTAAAATATTTGGGTTTTATTTGATTTTTTATTATAAACTTGATTTAAGCCCGAAACGGCCACACTAAAATTATATGATTTTTATAAATGTAACCTATACATTATTGCGGTTATTTTACGCTACTTTAACACCGGAAAAATTAAGAACTAAGCAATATTTCCCAGATAAACTGGAGCGCTTATAAAAAGCTGCCGGCTGCTGCGAGAGCGCCAAAATATTGTCTCCAATCATGTCTGATTACGTCTAAAAGGGATCGAAATGACAATCTAGTCTCCTTTAATGGAAGCAATCTTCCCAACAAGCCCTCCATTGATATGCTTGGTGTAACCTTAAGTGACCAGCTCAGGTATGGGGGCTCCATCGAAACCCGAGTAAAGTTAGCCTCTCAGAAGCTGGGCGTATTGTACAGAGCCCGCAGATACTTTAACAGTACACAACTGCTGACCCTGTACAAATCGCAAGTGCGCCCCATTGTAGAATTTGGCAGCCACCTCTGGTCGGGAGTCCCAAAATATCTGAAAAAAAACCTTGACTTGTGCAGAAACGGGCGGTCCGTTTGATAGATTCGCCTATCTTAACAAATGGGTTGCAATCTTTGGAGCACAGACGTCGGGTGGGAATGCCGTCCTTGTTCTACCGGTATTTTAATGGAAGATGCTCCGAGGAACTAGCGTCATTGATCCCTTCGGCACCGATGCATAGTCGGGAAACACGCCAAACGCGCGCCCAACATTTGCACACGGTTGACATTTGTCACATGAGAACGGGTCGCTTCTACGACTCGTTCTTGTGTTCAACAGCTCAGCTGTGGAATGATCTGCCGGCCTCTGTGTTTCCTCCATCCTATAACATGGGTCTCTTCAAGACCCAAGTTCACTCCTTCCTATCCTCTAAAAGATCCTCCACACAGCATCCCCAAAGATGATATAGGCCTTGAGGGAAATTATTTCTCCCTTGGTCTCCTGTGTGGAGTTACTGTAAAAAAAAAAATATATCATAATTTCTCCAAAAGATTGGTATTCACTTTGTGGGGTCATTATTAATAAATAAATTGAAATTTACTTTGTAATCACCACTATATTAATATACACAGATAACAACATGTTTCGAAAGCAATGCTTTTTTATAAGGAAATAAGAATATATTCCTGCTCAAATATTGAAGATATAATATAAAATTTTATAAGTATTCTATATATTCCTGATGGAGAAAGTATCACTTTCGAAATATGTTGATATGTGTATATTAATAAAGTGGTGAATAAAAAGTAATTTTTATTTCATTTATTAATTTATATCACGCTAAGAAAATTTTATAAAATTGTTTCGTATGTTAGAAAAGAATCATGAAAAATGTCTAAGTCTATTAATTTTTCGTAGTAAGTACATGTTGTGATCTCGCGAGTAATTTGTGAGTTCTTTGCCGCATTAGTGTTGTTAGCTTCTATATGAAGAAGCGTAGTGTGCCTGGCACGCCTCGTTCGAATATTTAAATCAACGAGGGATAACAGATGAACAGTGAAGTAAATTAAAGTTTTCAAATTGCTGACGTAACTGTGATTAATTAAATGTTTACGTCGACAGAAAATCACAATTTGATGCATACTCTACGGAGTAATAGGCGCCGTTAATTCATACGAGTCGCTCACATGGTGTCGAATGAAATCTAAAGCTTAGATATATTTTGGGTTCGAGTTTAATTAGAATCAAACCGGTGTCCTTTGTTAAGTGAATACCGCACGAGAGTCTCAAATGCTCCCTGCTAACCGCGCCCAGTGAGACTACGGCATTATCGATTGCTTAAATGGCAGTAAAAAACATATCGGCTTCATTGAGGTATACAAATTGAGTAAACATCGGCATTCGACATATGGGCCAAATAAATGAGGCCAATTGGCTACAGTGAGATAACACGGGCTTCAGTCGATTACAAGCGCTCGCCGGGTATAGATGTCCAAAGATTGCTGAAAAATATATAAATAAAAAAAATACGTTTGGAATGAAATAAAATTTAAATGATTTTTTGTTTAGACATAGTAATAGTCTTTACAAGATATTACTATCGCTGTCAAACCAATTGTGGCACCCAAACAGAAAACAAGAATTCATAACTTCATTCTAAAAAAAGGCCGGGTACACATCAGCTAGTTTGAAAATTAAAAAAAAAAATCTCTTTTCAATTGATCAATTTGAAAACAAAGCATTAAATTTATCACCGTATCAAAAAACGTAGAACGCCGTCTAATTGCGTGTAAAATCCTTAGATAAATATTTGTAAAGACCGACGCTGATGGTAGCGGCGAGTGGCGACATTTATTCTCCGCTCTAAGCTATGTTAATCCAACCCCATTACCAATTCTCCCTTGCAGATAATCCAGCGGAAGATTAATAGGTGGTGAGGTGGAAGAAGGCGTCGCATCCCGCTTCTTGTGCGATAACAGTTCCGCCGTTATTCCTGGGTGAATGCCATAAAAATCAGCCGGTATAATATTGAAACGTGTTTACAGTAGGCACCCTTTTCCCATTGATTAAAATAACTCTATCGATAATCTCATGGTTTGATTTACTTGAGTGAATTTATGTTACATTATTTGTGCTCTTTGGGAAAATACCTTAACTGGATTGAATACCCTAACCAAAACCAAAGAAAGAACAACAAACACTTCTTGCTACATTCACTTTCATACAACGTCTCATACATTCTCTTCTGTTATTCCGACTTCTGACATGGCCCGACTCGAGTATTTGATTCACTTGATCGTGCCATGTCTTCCTCAGGCATCCCAGGCTTCTTCCTCCATTCACATTCGCGTCATATATTCTCCTTACACTTCTTTCTTCATTCATTCGCTCTAAATGCCCAAACCATCTAAGCGTCCCTTTCTTAATCTTGCTCACTACGCTTACATCAGCCTTGCATTCTTTATGAATGTCAACATTTTTCACACGATCATACATGGTTTTACCACAAATTCGTCTCAGAGATCTCATTTCTACAGCATTCAGTCTACTTTCATCCTTCCTCTGCCAGTTCCATGCCTCACTGCCATACATCAGAGTTGGTATCAGCACTTTTTTCTAGATATATTATATTAGCATAATATGTCGATACTAGCTTTTTTCCCTTCTATTTTTGTATAATGGTATTTAATAAGAACTAAACTTGTTAATTTGACTGTCCTAAAACGGGATTAGTTCTTGGTTGGGCAGTCAAAGCTTTCTTACGTTTTGTTGTTAAATAAGATGTGATTTCAAATGAACAAATATTTTTATTAATCTTTAGACGCATTACTTTGATCTCAAATTACAATAATCACGAAAATACTATACGTTCATAAACATGTTTTGTAATGGTACGTTTTATTTCCAACCCGTTTCAGGTGACTTAAAAAAAACAGATGTAATACTTTAAAATAAAATTGAAACGTCGCATAGGTTTTTTTTGTTCTGATTAAAATATTAACCTCTCGGACGTTAGATTTCTTTCATTACATGTTTTTTAAATTATTAAAACATTAAAGCAAACATAGTTTGACCACAAACAATTTTTTTTTTACTTTATGGTCTGTATTATGCTTTATGTTATACTACGTGAAGGCCGAATGTCGTTCAGGTGGTTTTTTGTTGCTTGGCAAATTGAATTTAAATTTTTATTTTTTTATTTTACATTAACACTACGCAGGAGGCTCCGTAGAAAATAATTTCCTTCTGGTGCTGTGTGGAGGGTCTTTTTAAGAAAAAAGAAGAAGAGGAGGTTCTGGGAAGGAAAAAGGTATGAGGGGTGATTAAGAATCAGAAGGTCAGTATGTCCAGCAGTGATGAACGGATTAATCTATCTCTCCCACTGCAGCGCAAGGCGATATGTCGAGAGATTTCGGCTGGAGAGGTCGAGGGTTCTCCCTAAACCGATCTATCCCGATCCGGCCCATCACGCAGTTGGTGAGCAGACGCATCCGCTGCCAAAACCTGGATAAATCTCACCCCATGAATCCAGCACCTCTCCGAAGTCACCTGACGTAACGAACCACTTGGGGTGACCTATGGCAGATGTATTTCTTATCCAATGAACGGTTCCCCATACTCGCCTCACAAATTGAAGAAACCTTAATTACGACATTATTATCGATAACCCTTTGTTTAATAACAAAACCCCCAAATCTGACAAACCAAGCACTTTTCAAAGATCCTACAACGTCCACTTTCTTCAATCTCACAAATAGGTGAGACACTGATGTACTGTTTCCGGACTGTAAGTAATAGACAACTTGGCGCGTTAACAAGTGTAACAAACAAACAAACAAACAAAAAACCCTAAGAATAGAAAATTATGAGGTGTTTTGGAGAAAAACTTTGAATAAAAAATTTGTCATATTTTGATGATTTATTTTTTAATCACATATTTATGAAAGTTATAATCAGTTAATAATAATGATAAGTTATACTCATCCCACTAATTGGTGTATTTGGTAGAATAGCCCATCTTTTACCAGCACACCTCAAGAGGGACCTACATTTTAGTTTAATCCAGTCCCACCTAAATTACCCAATAGAAATATGGGGAAATACATACATTACATTCTTGAATGAATTACAAATAATACAGAATAAAGTTATAAAAAAACTTTTCAATTATAACCCAGACACCCCCACAAGAAGCTATACCAAGAAATATACTCAATGAAAATCAGAAAACTGTACGAATATAATATATGCCTATTAATCTACAAATTACAAAATAGACTTACACACACACACACACACAGCATTTATAAAAACAACATAAGTACACGAATACTATACAAGAAAGAGGTAAAGGAAGCATAGGCCATAAGGGTGTATATATATACAATCTCCTTCCTAATAGCCTGAAAACGAAGAATCGAGTAAGAACATTTAAAAAAAAACTGTTCAATCTCAAAATATGTGTCCAAAATAACAATGTATAATATAAAATAATAATAAACAAGATAGCTATTATAATATATGTAATATACGAATAATATGTAAAATTTATAAATAATATAATGCAATATTAAGTAATACGATATATAATATAATTATTAAAATAGGTTAAGAATAATTTTTTCTGCATGTAGTTAAGTTAAGAAAGGGAAATAATTACGCATTTCTTTTAACTTAATAAATAATGATAAATAAAAAAAAAAATAAAAAAAATTGTTTCGCGAGAAGTCTTTCACACGGACCTGTAATGGGGTGCGCTCACGTGGAAAGGTTGGATATTTTTAATGAGAAAATTTAAGCTTGTACTAAAAGATTTACAAGTGAGCAAGAATGACGTCAGAATTAAAATACGCCACGTGACACCCATTTTGGCTGTCCACGTTTGTTTCGCGTGATTTTGACTGTGGTAAACAAATTACATAACGATTATAAAAAGGGTCAAATAAATAACTAAATACCCTAACAGCATATTCGGTTTTTGTAAACAAGTCGAACTTCTTTACTTAGTTGCTGTTTTAGTTAAATTGGCGGCATGCATAGCCCGCCCCCCGCCTCTCTTATTTTGGTTTTTTCCCCTTGCGTGTTAGGGCATCTCTATGTGTTAATTGCTCTGAGGTGAGCAATAAAAGTCGTTCAGAACTAGCCGTATCAACCAACCCATGTTTATAATTGTTTGTTGGAGATTTTTACTGAGTAGAGAAAATACAGTTTTAAAATAAGATGCCGAAAATAATGATGATAAAAATTAAAATTAAAAAAATATATTTCCCAATTAGGTAGAGAAAAGATTGAAAGCTCTAAAGCCAAAATCAATTTCTAAATTCAAAACGTAATCTATGTATCTAATTTATTTTTCTATCTATAATGAAGAGTGTATGTTTGTTTGTTTTTATACAAATCTACAGTTTTATTCCGAGGTTGATGAAAATGTACGTATTTGACCTTCCAAACAAAATGAAGGTCACTGTCTACATTACATACCGTTAAACCACCCCACCCCCTTTCCCACCCCTTAGACCAGATTTTTGGTACTTCCTGATGAAATTTTGCATACTTGGTGGGTGGGGGTAGGTGTGGAGGTAACACATAACAACTTCAAAACTTTACTCCACACCACTCATAACCTCGGGTAATGCCAGGTGCAAAGAGAGGATGATGGTCAAATTTTCCAGTCACTATACATTTAGTGTCCACCAAAAATCACAAAACTTGTACTACACGTCTACCTGAAACACATTATAGTAGACCATCGAATCTAGGGAATGATAAGTAAATCGGAATATTTTCAAGAACATAAGTTAAATTGTTCTGGAAGATACTTCCAGAAATATCCCGGGAGAACAAATCAATTGGAATCGAAACGACGCTTTAAATAACTTTATCTATATTTAGGTGGGATCTGAGACACCCTTCTCATTCTAATATCTTTCAGGCTCACAAAATCCTCCATACCGGGTATGCTATTTTCCAAATGGCAAAGATCACATTGATATCTACATCAAAATGTATTGCTTTTCAGAAAATGTTCTTCCCCTAATTAGTATATTCTAATTCATTAGGAATATAATGTTTAATGTTCTTCCTCTAATTAGTATATTCTAATTCATTGGGAATATAATGTTAAATTAACGAAATTTTCCTGTGAAATAAAAACATAATGCAATATATCTGGATACAATGTTAGAATGTCTAGAAATTAATCGGAACCTAGTCGTCTTCATCGGTTCACAGTTGATCCCCCGACAGTTGGCCCCTCGACAGTTGATTCCTCCGACAGTTGATCCCCTAAAGGATTATTCCTGTTTTTCGTTCTCATTTGTAAAGGAAGTATGCAGATAGGATATGCAGCCGTATAAAAAAAGTCGATATAGTTAGATCTGCAGGCGTCTTGAGTGGAAATCCGCTACATAAAATATTTTTACTGACGATAATGCATAGTCTCCGAAAGAGTACGCAGTGAGGATGTACGGTCGAATAACAACATACGACATACTTATATATCGACTTTTGTTATACGGCCGCATATCCTCTCTGCATACATACTCTACAAATGAAGATGTACAGCAGAAATAATCCTTTAGTGTAAGTAGCATAGTTCAAACGGAAAATTCCCTTTGAAAGTGCAGCAAAACACAAACTTTCTTAAGAGGAACGGCTACGTTGCCTGTTTCATACAAAATTTAATTTTGAATTTGAGGTCAAATACCCACCCATAATGAATGATATGTTTTTTTTAAATTAAAGGTTAAGTTAATATCTAGTACGCATGAGAAGTATTTTATTTATTGTTATTTTAAATTTTGAAGCATATGCCATGAAAACAAATAATTTTCATAATTTTCGACTCAACTTAGAAAATTATTTGCCGGTTTACCGTATTTTTTAATAAAATTACCATAATAGCTATGTAAATATGATTATGTAAATAAAAGTATAAAAACAAAACATTTAAAAACAAAGAAGGTTTTTTTCGGGTCGATATTTTAAATTATGTATGGCAAATTTGCGTTGAAAAGTAAATTTGTCGTTTTTAATTTAATTTAAAGTTCACCATAATCGTTATTTTAATATATATATATATTTTTTAAATTTTATACTTCTTTATATTTTCAAAGCAGACGGGGTAAAACTTTTTTTTAAATCACTGTTAGCCCCCAAATAATTGTAAAAGGTGCCTCTAAAATCGTGAAAAATCATTTCATTTAATGGCCTGTATTTCATAATGAGAAACAAAAATAAATAAATTGCTTCTAATTCGTATTAGATATTTACTATACTTGATGATGAAAAAAAAGATCATTAGGTATAGGTGAGTATTTTGACAACAAATCCAAAATTAAGTTTTATTTAAGTATATGAAATATATATATATATATTTTTAAGTATATGAAACAGGCCGCGCAGCCAGCGGTCAGCTCGGAAAGACCCCTCGTCCACTTGAAGTCCATTAAACTCCGCTGAAAGTGTTTTTCTGCTCCTCGTTTTTCTGTTATCCTGGTAAGTATAAACACACAAAGAAACGTGCGGTCTAAAAACACCGCTTCCATTTAAAAACTCCACTGACACGTTAATATAAAAATACAAGTGCCTACCTACGTAACTGAATTGGATGAACAATGCTAAAACAGCAGCAAAGAAACCTGATAAATAAAAATATCATCAGATTTTCTACCCACGTACTTTACGTCATCTTTGATTATTGAGTTCATTGCTTAATTTAAATTTAATATAACTTTATCTGAACGATAACTAAATCATACAATGTATATAGAAATCAGAAAAAGCGTTAACAGTGAATTAAATTTAATTAGTAATAAAATATATTTTTTTAATCTCTTGAATTTATTTCCATATTAATATTAACAGTGAAAATAATTTCTTTTTTAATTTCTAATATAAATTGGTTATTCAATGTTTTACAATATTTTTTTTATTAACATTTTTGATTAATTACTTACCTATTTTAATAATTTTTTATTTATGTTTATCATTTATCTATACTTGACATGATTATATTTTAGTATTCTACATATCCCTGATGAAGAAAGCATCGCTTTCGAAACATGCATATATGTTTATATTATTAATAAAGTGGTGAATGCAAAATAATTTTCAATTAATTAATTTGATAATTTAACCATTGAATAGTAAAGATAAATGTAAAAATAAATCGAAAGATCAAACCATCAAAATAATGGCTTGCTCTTCCACGACGGTTCTTTTTGTTTTAATCCAATATTTAAATTTGGTAATGGATGAAAACGCACCCACACACTTGTGATAGCAGCTTACTATTTGAGAATAAGTTATAAATAAGTTCAAAGAGATAATTTCACACAACAGTTTACAAGCGTTTCAGGTTTATCCACACAACGTATGATAATTCGCTAAAAAGACTAATGATTTGTACGAAATTTTATCCTGCATAATTTTGTCTTTGACCTCAACTAATTGTAATTACTACCCCGTTTTTCCGCATGTAAAACAGGATGTATTAATTGTTTTTGTTTAATTCGTAGAACTCCATTTACTTATTTTAAAAAAATTTAATCTAAATCAAATTTAAAATTTTTGTTATCAAGTTCTGCAAGTATTTTCAGTTTTTATTATTGTGACAGATGTTTCGGCGTTAAAGGCCCTTTTCAAACAGCGGTTAATCCGCACTGTGACGACTTATTTGTATGATTTTATTCACTCCCACCCCATTCTAATTTGGACGGGTTTTTAAAAAATAATGATTTATTATCGGAAAAACCGATTTAGTTAAAAATAATTGAATTTCTCTATTCTGTGAGGTTTTCACATTTATAATATAATATGTACATGTATATATTTTTTTATATGAATACCCAACAAGAGTCCCAACTGCTCCCAACCGTGCTGAGACTATGGCATACCCAATTGGGGAATGTTGTGAGGCTGAAGGTATTGGGGAGGGGACAGAGAAAGGGAGGAGGAAGGTGGGGAAATACCTGGCTATTCAGATCTGGTCACTAAACACGGCTAAAAGCCATTCCAAACAACGTTTCAATTCCGAATGGTGGTCTTTCACCAGGGCGATACTGAGACTATCTTCCACTCTATAACGTGCGCAAATATACTACATATTATTTTTAAATGAATTAATTGTGAAACAGCACAAATTAATTAAATGAAATTTACTTGCGCATGCCAGAATTTGAACCCGCGACCTTCGGATTCGTAGTCGAGAGTCTTACCATTCGAACATAGAGGCCGCATTTAACTGATAATGTTTCCTTAATTGATTTATTTAAATATTTTATATTGTTTTGATAATGTGAAAATACTGAGAAGCGGTGAATATATAATTATCCTTACTTATTTAATTAATATTATGTTAGGATAATTCGTTCGTTTATTAATTTCTAATTGTTTAAGTAAATTTAATCGAAGACCCTTTCTTTCTATTTTTTTCTTTCTGTAACTGTCAAGCGGGACGTGATTATTTATTAAGAGATGTTCTGCGAATTGTGTAAAAGTGCTTTTATTTTTATAACGTGGTATGTGTTCTTTGAATCTAGTTGAGGAAGCCCTTCCCGTCTGCCCGATATGGGTAGCGTTTCAGTCGGAGTGGCCGTATTTTAATTAAAACAGGATATTCTTATTTGACTATTTTCACTTTGTTACCTATGAACAAATATTTTTTTGTAAGAGTTTGTTTTTCAATTTTGTTGAAATCACGACGCTGTTATCATTAATACTGTTACAGTTACATTCAACTTTATATTTTTTTAACATCTTGTACTCGTTAGCATAATTTAATTTTTTACGTTTAGCATAATATTACATCTTTATATTGTTCAAGTCCATAATAGGTACCACAGTTCGCCGATACACCTTAATTATTTTTTTAAAAATTTACAATAAAAAACACATAAATTTGTTGTAGGCTACTTTTATTTTATTAACACTCTACCGGTTTCAGAAGCACCCTTCCTTCATCAGGAGAATATTACAACTAACTTATGATATAGAATATTGACAAGACATATAAGTTTTAGGTGTTGGAGTGGGGGGTAAGCAAATGGGTAGGGGTGATTGTAGGATTTCCGGGAAGAACAGAGCGGTTTATTGGAAAAATATTAAGAATGGGACTAAAAGATAAGTTAATTTGGTTATTTAAAATACTAGCATTATTATTCAGGGATTTTCTAATTTCGAGTGCTTCTAAGTTATCCAATTTTTTGCTTTTATTGTTACGGTGAAGAATTGTAACCCCTGTGTCCTTGTTAAAAGTGTGATCTTTGGAAATTAGATGATTGGCAAATTCTGAGAAGTTATTATTATTTAAGCATCTTAAATGTTCTGTGACTCTAATATTTATAATTCTAGTTGTTTTACCTATGTAGAACGATGGAAAATCATTACAACATAGTTGGTAAAAACCTGAGTGGCTTAATTTACCAACTATGTGCTTGTTGTTGTGTGAAATTATCCTAAAATACGTTGTTTTGTTCGTTAAATATAGAGTGCAAGATAATATAAAAAATATATCTCCAAATATTCGGGTTGTGTTTGTTAGGTTTGAAATGCTGTGGCGAGAATGATATTTATTATATGAATATAACCCCACTTCTAAGCAATCGCTTTCATTGGATTCGATGCTTTAAAATAAGAGATTTTTATAAAATTTTATGCAATTCAAATTTAATAACATTATTATTAAGTTCTACAAGTATTTTTAGTTTTTAAATGCAGTTTGAAGATGGCATTAAACGCCAAAATAGCTGTCACAATAAAAAAAAATTAAAAAATACTTGCAGTACTTAATAATAACATTATTATATATGATTAAGACTAAATTAAAAATAAATAAATGGAGTTTTACGAATTTAACACAAAAACAATTAATAAAATAATATAATTCAATATCTGCTTTTTTAACTTCAAAGCATTGCAGAGAATGGGGCCAGTTCATATATCTGAACTATGTACGAGTATAGCCAAGACTTAAGCGATAGACAGCTTACTCTGAGGTCAGCAGGTCCAGATGCTACTAATCGTCTAATCGAACTTTCAAGGTCAAAACGAGCCATCTGCGATGATCGGTCTTTTCGTATAAATGGCCTACTCATTTGGAATAAACTTCCCCCAGCTCTTAATAATATCCAGAATGTGACTGAATTTAAACGAAATTATTTAGAAAATCCACTATCGAAAAATTTTAACTTCTCTTCAGTCATTTTCTTTAGCCTTCGGTAGTTGTTTGGTTTCGGTTTCCTCTTTGTCATACTTTATTTCGTGTGTTCTTATTGCTGAAAATAGCCGATTCCTGTCTTAAATGTTGCTATTTTTGAACTGTTATTGTGAATGTTTTTCACCACTTTATTAATATATTCATATAAACATGTTTCGAAATAGAAGCTTTCCTCATCAGGACATACATAATACAAATGTAATAATAATACAACGTATTCCATATGTCCTGATGAGGAAAGCTTCGATTTCCAAACATGTTGATATGTATATATTAACAAAGTGGTGATTTATTATTTTTTATTATATGAATACCGCACAAGAGTCCCAAACTGCTCCCAACCGTCTGGTGCCAGTGAGACTATGGCATTACCAATTGGGGAATGTTGTGAGGCTGAAGGTATTGGGGAGGGGAGGAGAAGGGGCAGAGGAAGGTGGGGAAATACCTGGCTATTCAGATCTGGTCACCAAACACAGCTAAAAGCCATTTCAAGCAACGTTTCAATTCTGAATGGTGGTCTTTCACCAGGGCGATACTGAGAGTATTTTCCACTCTGGAACGTGCGCAAATATACTATATATTATTTTTAAATGAATTAATTGTGAAACAACACAAATTAATGAAATAAAAATTACTTAGTACGCCGAGATTTGAACCCGCGACCTTCGGATTCGTAGTCGAGAGCCTTACCCCTCGACCATGGAGGTCGTCAAAGTACAAGTAAAGTAATTTTTGATTCGTTCATTATTTTTAAGTTTATTATAGTGAAGTGTCCTTGAAGTGCAATAACACAAAACTGCGCTATATAAATGCTATGCTATTATTATTATTATTATTGGTTCAGAAAATCACTTAAGACGCATCTTAGTACAATATCACCGAGGTAAAACGGTTTGAATCATAGAATGGTTTAAAGAATACGTTTTTAAATGAGAAAATAATTAATTTAATTGCAAGCTTGGATATTTATGTTCACGCACAATGCGCCAATGTTTATTAATTGCTTTTGTGTTTAATTCGCAGAACTTCATTTAAAAAAAATATATATTTGTCTAAATCAAATTTAATAATGTCATTATTAAGTTCTGCAAGCATTTTTAGTTTTTTTTTGTTATTGTGACAGCTGTTTCGGCGTTTAAGGCCATTTTCGAACTGCCTTCTAAAATGGATAAAAATAGTGCTAATGTTATTAAATTTAATATTTTAGCGTAGAAAGTAAATATGTACAATAATATTTAAAGAATTAAATTTTTATTAATTTTTAATAACAAATAATTTGTTTCGTAAAAAAATTATAAAGGCACTTCTGTCAGGTA